>CANSGD010000323.1:0-109336 GCA_947645195.1 Patellifolia procumbens
CATACCTGAATTGGTTAGACTGTGAGGCCTCCTTGTAGCCTATTGGATTCATATTATTATCCAGTCTATTCTTGTGTGTTAGTTCCTCTTTAGTGGACCGATCTTGACTTTGACTTCGTACTTGTCTGATTTTCGATGACTTGTAACATATGATGTGATAGAGGCGTTCTTTTGTCTTATTCTTGAGCTTCGAGTGAATTTTTTATATACTTTTATCCGCCTTAGCCCCGCTGAGCCTAATGACTTATTTCGTGATACTTAAACCCCTATTATGAGCCCAAGGCACTTGATATTATTCCAAGCCTAGCTTGGGGAGCTTTTATATGGGTTGAGTTTGAGATAGTTTCTTGGTTTAGTTTAGTTGTTGAGGAATTTAAAAGTGTATTTGTTGTGGAGAGGCGAAAGAAAAGAGAAAGCAAAATTAGAGTTGCGGGAATGAAGTTCAGAAAAATGAAAAAGAATTCGAAGTTCTTTCATTCACGTACGTTCTTGAAGAAATATTCGCTTCATTGCTTGAAAAGTTGGTTTGTTATGAATTTTTCATTAATTTATGAGAGTTGGGTTATTTTACGTGGTTTTATGGTGCTGTAAGGAGTTGTGTAGGCCATCTTAGGCCTTGTTTGAATGATTCATGCTCCCACTTTCTTGGTTTTTCCACCACATTACCCAAAAGTATTCCCTACCTCTTACCTAAGCCCCATTACAACCCTCTAGAGTCCTCTTGAGCTCGTGTCTGCATTGTTCATTTGATTGATTTCGAGTTAGTTTGTCAAAGTTAAAGAGTATTTCCGCTAATTGAGTCGACTTGACTAGGATGAGCGTCATTGAACCTTCTTAAACACATAGAGTATGAGTGGGAAGGGTATTTATGGTCGGGTTGGTGAGTGTTCGGGCATATTCTTTGCCTGCCACAAATAGAAAGAGGTGACACCCTTGTGAGAGCCTTGTCAGAACTTGTATGCCTTATGGATGCTTGAATTTGATAAATTGCTTGAATGATTGGTGGTTGAATGGATTTGATTAGACAAACTTGAATTTTGCCTGCTTGAACGTTTCTTAGTCTCGAAAATGTTTTGAGCTTTGATTTGTTTTTATCTATGGGGTGAGGCAATCTATTCCATGTTCTTGTTCTGTTTGCTTGAGGACAAGCAAAGGTTTAGCTTGGGGGAGTTTGATATCACGTATTTATATAGACTTTTCTCCCTTATTTACAAGCTAATTTGTGCGTCATTGGAGCTCTTGGGAGCTATTTTTGCTAACTATCGTATATAGTTGTGGTTTTGTGTTTTAGTGTTGAATTGCAGGTTTTGGGGAGTTTTCTCCTTATTCCCGAGCTATTTGGAAGCAACCACGACTTTACGAGATGTTAGGAGGCACGTAGGATGGCTCACGAGCTTTATGGGTAGTTTAGGGAGGTCCCAAGACCTCTAAACGTGAAGAATTGAGAGCCAAAGAGTCAAAAAGGAGATTTCTGTACTCTGATCGGGCAAAAATGGCCCGATCGGGCGAAGAAATTATGATCGGGTACAAAGTTGCGGACCCGATTGGGCGCAACGTGCCCGACCAGATCGGGCGAGAAAGATATGTACCCAGACCCGATTGGGCATAATGTGCCCGACCTGGTCGGGTCTCCTCCATTCGGGTCGTTGTTGTTGTACGCATCAAAATGAACGATGGGCCTTGTTCGCTGAGGACCCGATCACAGACCCAATCGGGTGCTGGATTGGGTCGGCCCAATTTCTCGCCTTTGATGCTGCGCTGCTGCTGCCAGCCCAACAGGAAAATGTGCTGATTTGTGTGTGGGCCCGATCGGGTGGCATTTGACCCGATCGGGTCCCGTGCATTTTCTCGCGGATTTCGTCTTTTTAATTCCGTTTTTAGCTAGACGTGAGGGTATTATAAATACCTTTTCCTCATTATTTTAGAGACATCTTTTATTATCTTTTTATCATCTTAGACTCTAGTTGATTTTCTCATTGTTCTTAGCTTAGTTAAACACTTTAGATTAGATTAAAGGTGATTGAACCTATTCGATTTCAATAAAAGTTCCTGCTTTCTGTCGATTGGTATTCTTCCTTACCTAATCTCTTTTATTATTTTCAATTGCTTAGCTTAGTTATTTAATTATTCATGATGCAATTGTTAGGGTTTCATATTAGTTTTGTTGTTGTTATTCGATTATGAGTGAGTAGTTCTCTTTCTAGGGTGTTAGATAGGAAAGTCATGTTTATACCATGATTGTGATTTAGATTTCTATCAATTTCTAGGGCTTGATTAGGGTGACTGTGATGTGGTTTGTTCTTATTGAGTGATTAAGGTCAGTGTATAATTTCATTGATTGCTTGTGGTTAATAGTTGTTTGCACAGATCCGTCCTACGACTAGAGGCCTAGGACACGTCGGTAGTTCTGATTACGTTAGTGAACATGCGGCGTATGTTGAACTATGAGCGTTGAGTCTTAACCATAGCTCAACACGTGCTCTAATCCCGATTCTTGACTTAGGTTTTGATAGTAGTTGACCCTATTTGATTGGTATAAGCATGGTGGACCGACCTAATACCCTAGGTTTTTAGTCCATAGTCAATTCCTCGATTTAATCTGTCTTCCTTAGCTTAATCTTTAGTTCAGTTAATTCTTCTCTGATTTGATCTGAAGTAGCTGATTGATTGAATATTAATTTAGAAACTCTGTCTCCCTGTTGATTCGACCCTGCTTCCATTGACTACCTTAGTTAGAGGATTGTAGGTTTATTTTTGATTAGGTGATACGACTAAACCCTATCGGTGCTTGTCCGCCGATGTGTGAGGCACAAGAGCCCTCATGCAACTCTTTAAGCACCTCCAGGCCGTCCTCCTTAGTAATACATTTCAAAAGCGGACGATCATGAGACTTTTTATACAAGGTTTCGTCCCAGACTTCGAACCACTTATCACGAGCTTTAACATATTTGGCCTCAGCCGGATCTTCTGGTAATTGACCAGTCTTTTTATACAGAAGTATAGGATCCATCCAGTTATTACCTCGACTTAAAAACATCACTTCCTCTTGATCAATGCTCTTCTTATCCTGTACTTCATAGAATACGGTTCTTGGAGCATCGCCTAAGGCTGAACTAGCAAGTTTTAAGAGTGCATCGCCTTGATGATTCTCAGACCTGGGCACTTGTATCAAGGTGAACCGATCTAGCTGCTCGATTTTTTCTTTCACAAGCTGAATATACTTGGCCATGGAAGCTTCCCTGCATTCATAATCCCCATTCACCTGGCTGACTACCAAGAGGGAATCCGACCTTGCCTCTATTTCTCTAGCTCCAACTGCTCGACGCATCCGAATTCCAGCCAATAAGGCTTCATATTCAGCTTCATTGGTAGAGGCCGGGAATTGAAAACGCAGAGCGTACTCAAACTTGTTACCCTCATGCGACTGGCAAACAAAAACTGACCCACTGCCTTGTGCTGCTGACGAACCATCAAACATCAACGTCCAAAATTTTCTGCCCTTAGACGGGTCTTTCACCGGATCAAAATCTGGCCGGGTAAGTTCTGCTATAAAATCCGCCAAAGCCTGCCCTTTAATAGCTTTTCTCGGCTCGAATGATATGTCAAACTTTTCAGCTCATTAGCCCACTTGAGCATTCTCTCGGCCGCTTTTAACTTTTGTAACACTTGCCTCATTGCCTGGTCGGTAAATACTACGATACTATGAGCCAGAAAATAAGGTCTTAGCTTTCGGCTGGCCATGACTAAGGCTAGCCTATTTTTTCAACTGTAGTGTATCGGCCTTCGGCATCCTTGAGTACTGTGGCTTACGAAGTAAACTGGGATCTGTATAGCGTTCCTCTCAGCCGATAACACCGCACTGACTGCTTCGGGGAAACGGCTAGATAGACAAATAGTCTTTCTCCTACAACTGGGCTTATCAGACGAGGAGCTGCTGTAAATGTTGTTTAACTTCTTGCAAAGCATCATCTGCTTCAGCTGTCCATTGAAATTTGGCCTTCTTCTTCATAGTTGCAAAGAAATGATGACATTTGTCACCAGATTTGGACAAAAATCTCCCCAAAGCTGCTAGGCAACCAGTAAGCCGTTGTACTTCCTTGATCTTTGTCGGAGGATTCATATCAATTATAGCTTGGATTTTTCAGGATTCGCCTCTATTCCAAAAGGATATTATTCCTTTCCTCATACTCCTTCTGTAGGCGCCACATGACCCTCTAGTAATATGCCACGTGGAATAGGGGTAGCCCTAATTAAATTAGACAATAAGGTACAGTCATTGCTTTTATAATTAATTAAGTTATTAAATTCCTAATCTAAGTGTAAGAATTGTAATATTTTCAACAACCAATATTCACATTGATTCAAAACCCTGAAATGCTTTAGAGTCTACACCTTTACTTATAGAGAAGGTATTGGGTCAGACGCGTCCGACCATAACATTTGGTCGGACGACTTTCGGTTGGTTTCATTTTTGTTTCAGTTGATTTTATTTTTGTTTGGGTTGGTTTCGATTTTTGTTCAGTTGGTTTCAATTTTTGTTCAATTCGTTTCAAAAAAATTTCAGTTGATCTTTTTTATTTCAGTTGGATGTCTTTTAAGTTCATTACTTATCTTATTGTTTCATTTACGTGTTTTAGTCTAAATGAAAACAAGTTAGAAGTAAAAGAAAAAAAAGGGAGTAAATGAAAGCAAGTTAGAAGCAAATGAAAAAAAGGGGAGTAAATGAAAGCAAGTTAGAAGCAAATGAAATAAAAGGGAAGTAAATGAAAGTAAGTTAGAAGCAAATGAAAAAAATAGGGGAGTAAATGAAAGCAAGTTAGAAGCAAATGAAATAAAGGGAAGTAAATGAAAGTAAGTTAGAAGCAAATGAAAAAAAAAGGGAATAAATGAAAGCAAGTTAAAAGCAAATGAAATAAAAAGAGAAGTAAATGAAAGTAAGTTAGAAGCAAATGAAAAAAGGGAGTAACTACATACCTTTATCCTTTTAACTGAAGGTATGTAGTTATTTCAGTTACTTATATTTTCTTTCAGTTGGTTTTATTTTCTTTCATTTAACAACTAACTAAAATTAAAAAAATAAAAAACACCAACCTCTGCTTTCTTCTCACTTTCTCCTTCTTCTTCATCAATGGCATCAATGGTGGAAGTTAGCGGCTGCAATGAGAAAAGCTATAATCTCCGGGAGATAAGGCGTGAGGTTAGATGAGCTTGCTCCATCATCTTCAAAGCCCTGTTGTGCCATTGTTGCGCCAGAGGAAGAAGATGAGCGCGCGGCGGCGGCGACGGCGGAGGAAGAAGATGAAGAAGCAGGGGCATTGTTCTCGCGGTTTCGTCCGACAAAATATATTGGGTCAGACCGTCTGACCCAATAGTTTCACTTACTTATATTAGTCTGCGTTAAAGTTTTTTTTTCAATATTACTCCAACAAATTACGTTTACATAGCTGAGTTTTGAGATTATGTATAACTAATGTTATGATAGTTCTAGAACACTTCATATTAAGAGTTCAAATAGAAATCCAATATTATATTCAATAATAAATGGTAGTTTACATAAAATAAATCAATAAATTGGTTTCAATGTATACACGTAACATTACAAATCCTAACAACTATTCGAGTCTTCCTCTTCCTTGATTTGATGAATATCTTCTCTTCTTCAACCTTCACAAAAATAAACATAATTAAGTTTCAAGGGGAAAAATAAAAAATATCAAATCGTAAATATTAAGATAACATGTTAAGATACAGCTTACCATAAATAAAAATCACCCTAAACCTTGAACTAGAAAAACCCAAATTGTGGCAATGGCAATCCCCGTGTAATTCTTGTGGTTCTTCAACCTTCTTTTGAAGGTTATTCAACTATTATTAAGTCCGAGCAATGTCTTGGAATTTTATTCATCATAATTTATAGTAGTTGAAAATAATTATTATCAATTAGGGGGTAAAAATGTCATTGAAAAAGTTACAACTTAACTCCTGAATTTCATTCATATATCACCATTGTTTTTGATGAAAGAATCAATAACTATTCTACTAGTTAAAAACTAGAGGATAAAGTATGTAATAAGATAAAGAGTAACAAAAGTCTGTTCATATGAAAATAAGATAAGTAGCGTTTTTCACATTAATATTATGCTATCATACAGCTTCAATTATGTAAAACAAAAAAAAACATACTCCCTCTATTGTATTTTTGTATAGAGTTTACTTACTTTTTATTACATATTCACAAGTCTAGTTGAGGTAAATGGGAGCTTTGGAAAGATGAAAACAGGGTGTTGTCTTGATAAGAAGATTGGGTGATAAGGGCATTATTTGTAATTTCAACATTATTGTTTAGCTTTGGATTTTTTGACAATTACCACCTTTTCCTTACGACTTTTTAAAAGTTACTATCTTTGATTTTTATTTTTAAATTAGCACCAAAACGTTATTGTTTTCTTCAAAGTTCCCACCTGTTAACGAAAGGGGCTCTTATCCATTAATCAAAGTTCCCACTAGCTTTGGATTTTTTTAAAAAAAGTTACTACCTATAAACTGATTCATTTTCTTTCCTCCAATCCCTTTCATTAGCTTATTTAACCATTAATCAACCTAAAAAAATTCGTTAAAGAAAGGGGCTCTTATCAAGAATCAAGCAACATGAACTAATTAAACAATAATTAAAGCAATAACTATAGTTTTAAGTCATAAACAACATATACAATCTCAATAAAATAAAAACCCCAATCTCACAAGCTCAATTACAAATCCTAATTCCAAGTAATTGACTAATTGGGCATGAGAATATGAAATTAGTATTAGATTACTTATTAAAAATGTCGAATTACATAATTCAAGCATCAATTATGCAATATCAATGTTAATTTTGAAAAAATCCCTCTATAATTAACTACAAGCCCTAGAATTCGTAATTAACAAAAACACCTAATTTCTGACTTAAACTAGGCGAATTACCTGAGTTTGGTAATTGAAGTTGAAATGGAAGTAATTTACTCAAAAATTTCCGCAAAATTAATTTGCCCCTTAAATTGAAGAGGAATGCTTTGTTCTTCACTTCTTAAGGTTTGGAGAAGAATTAGTCAATATTTGGGCCCACAAATGGAGTAATTTGGGATTTTCTGTTAAGAGGTGATAGTTTTTAACAAATTCATAACATTTTGGTGGTAATTAAAAGAAAATAAAATCAAAGGTGGTCACTTTTAAAAAGTTGTAAAGAAAAGGTGGTAATTATCAAAAATCATTTAGCTTTAAATATTTTGTGGCTCTAAAAGTGTATGTATACCTTTGTTAATTGGGAGATTTGCCGTCAAATAAATTTAATGGACATTTTGGAGCGTGTGATAAACGGGTAACGGGTAACGGGTTGGGTGATGGATGAAACTTTCTCACCCTAATTCCATCCATTAGTCGTTCACCTACCACCCGTCCATTTAACTCGATTTTCACCATTTTTGTTTTTTGGGTGGAGCGGGTGATGGAGCATTCATTGGATATGTGTTCCTTTATTAGTTGATTTTCTAACCATGGCTTAGATGTTTTACCTGTATAAAGAGGTTATTCATAACTCTATTTCAAACCTATTAGCTCAAATGAAAAAGCATTGTGCATTGCACAAATGGTCAGGTTTCAATCCTACGTAGGTTAATTGTACTTTTCTCAACTTTAAATGTACCCCCTTTTTACATGTATGATGCCCTGTTCACTTTTTATATTAAAGTTGTTCTATATAGATACTCTAGCAGTTCCAAGTTTAAAGTCTTTCTTGGAATTGATTATGAGATGTTATAACGTTCAAACACAAGTTGATATAAGTTTCATTTGCTATCATTAAACCTATTAGCTCAACTGGAAGAGTATTTGTACAGTTATACAAATGGTGAACGTTTGAACCTTACATAAGTTGTATGTTGTTTTTGAAAATTTGAATCCAAATGGAGATTCAAAATTATAAAACGTTTGAGGATATCCTTGTAACTCTAAATATACATCCTATTGGATTCTAGATAATGTAAGTCATACTTTGAAGTTATCTAGATGTCTTTAAGACAAAGAAACATATCATAGATTGCTTTTATAATTAGATATAACAACTATAATTTAAACATGACCTTTTAACCATAAATTTTAAATGTATTTATTTACTTCTACATGTATTCCTTTTACCTTTTAATGTGACACATTTGCTTTTAATTCTTAATTTCTTATCATGTTTAGGCACTTACCTTGCATTTGCTTTAAGAAAATATATTTGTCTAGTATCTTTTGAAACCGAACATCTTAATTTGAACAAACCTAAGTTTAAGAGGATAAGTCGCAATTATGATGCTTTAAGTTCTTTTTTTTTGGCAAACAAGAGTTTGCACTTATATGTAGTAATTTTTACCATCAGATTCTAGGGGGGTGAATTTATATTTATGCAGGGTGTGTTTGTTATAGCTACAAGCCTAAACGATCTCATATCCTAGTATCTTTATCATAAAACATGTATCTATAAGATGCTTGTTAGTTGAATTATTACAGTTGTGAACTTGTATCGAACCTCATTGACCATGAAAATATGTGCTGGAATATCTATTTGGTGCAGAGAAGCTTCCCAAGCGAAGATGTGCTGCGGGTGGTGGTTAAATCTCTACCTAGCAGGCCAAAGGTCTATGAAAGATATTGTTGTTTTATTAGCAATGGGTATTACACCAATCCCTTCTGGTCATTGGTCTAGCATTTTGGGAAAGCGAAGAGCATACAAACTCCAGATGGGATGGGAGTGCAGGAATTTGGACTATGGGAGTTGGTATGAGGAATTGAGGAGTCGGCTAAAGTAAACCACTTCTTGTGGCGAGTGTGTAAAGGTAGTCTGGCGGTCAAATCTTCACTATGTCGTCGCCATGTGATTGCAAATAGTGTTTGTGGTGCTTGTGAGTAAAGCATTATCCATGCTTTGTTCAATTGTCAACGAGTGTTTAGGACTTGGAGGGTGAGTGATATGTTCATTTTATATAGGCTTTTACCCTCGTTTTATTGTGAGATTTGATGTGTTTGGGTGTGTTTCGTGTTTTTGAGTTTAAACTGTGCAGAATGTCTGAGGCCTTTATCTGGCATTTGGGAGCATCACCTAGTTGACATGAGCATTTGGAGTACCCTGAGAGCAATTCTGGAGCTCTCAGGATTAAAAGACGTAAGATTGTGCTTTTAGTGCGCTCGGGCGAGGCTTCCTGCTCGGGCCCGTAAGCAGTTTTGAGGCAAATTGAAGAATTGCCAAACTTTTGCTCGCCCGGCCGCCCGGGAGAAGTTGCCCACCTCCCCGAATGCTGATTATGAGTTATTCTGTGAAGAAATCGAAGACCGCCCGCCCATGGCGATGTTCGCCCGACCGGCCGGGCGATTTCTCGAGGCTTGGTTTCTCCGTTTTTATTGCTTTTAAACATTGTCTATAAACAGTGGAAGGTTAATTTCGATTAGATGATCTTAGTTTATCTTATTTTTTCGTTAGTTAGGTTTTTAGACTCTTAGTTTTCTCTCAAACTACTATTGTTCGAACATCATTTTGCTTTCAATAAAATTGATCCTTTCAACGTAAATCTGGTAATTCTTTCATAGTTTTTCTTTATATTGATTATTGCTTTCGTAGATCTTAATTATGTCTTCCCTAATTAATATTGCTTACGTTTCTATAGTCATGTGAGTAGTTCCTTTTCTAAGGTTTCGAGGGAGAGAAGTCATACCTTATTTGGTACTTGCAAAATTATTCGTGCATGGGAAGAGGGATAGCGTTTTATTTTTGCCTAATTAATTAGTTTGGTAGGAAGTTAGGAACTGGAGAGGAGAAGTGGTGAACAAAAAAAGACGAGGAATAAAGATTATCTTCAATACTCGGTCGGAAGGCATCTAGTGACTAGTGATTACACTTAGTAAACTAATAATGAGTTATAATAGTATATTCGTTGCCAAGCTAGTTAATAATTAACCTCGTGTTTCCAGTGTAAAACTTTTACCATAACATGCTTTGGACAAGAATTTGAACAAAACAACAATCAACCTCTTTCAAAGAATTGAACTTCATTGGTAAAAGGTGAACTCATAAGCTGTTTGCTATAATTACACAAACAACAATTGATAAGTTTCTTGTCTACTTTTTTCTTTTTTATAGAATGGTAAGATCAATTTGCCCTCAGGCCGGAACCATGCACAGGTCCACCCGGCCCGAATAAAGAGGCTAGGCACTATGAGAGTATGGGGAGGATAAGGGAAATCCCTACCGTCAAAATACTCCTTGTGGGGATTGAACCCCAACCTTGAGGTTGGAGGGCTCTAATCTTATCATTAGACCAAGCAGTCGCCCAAAAGAATGTAGCTGTACACAGAAACAAATTATATACATCTTAAATAGGGCAAACCATACGTCAGAATAGACCCCCTGTTTAAAGTGGACATCAATGACCCTCGGGCTTAAAAAGGGCCATCCTCTGGGACCTTGAAATACCTTGCCTGTCATTTAAAATGTTAATGTAATTGCGAAGCCTAAATCTGTCCAAGTTGGTAAGAGAGAATGGAGGATTCAGTATTAAAGATGGTGCTTCCACAAGAAGAAAGGTCAACAAGCGCACAGCTTTGGAATATGAGGAGGCCGCGCTTTCCATATCTCCCATGAGCTCATCAACCTGCAAACCATTCATGAGCTTGTTAATTGTTAGAGTCCAACAACACTAACAACGGAGCCTTATTCCCAAAAGGATGAGCTTGTTATAGAGTGGGAGTAATATTTTAAATCGGTGAACTTCCATTCGTTCTCCATTTTTTATTTGATGTAGAACTCTTTTCTGAGAGTATGCCTATACATCCCGGTATACCATGAGCATAGTACACCCAAATCTATTCGAGTAAAAAGTAGCCTTAGGTGTACCATGCTCATGCACCCGGGTGTATAATAAAAATTGTATTATTTTCCAGTAGTTTCTCTCCAACATAGAGATATATAATTGCTTAAAAGGCATTTGACATAGAGACATATAGCTAGATTTGTGTTGTTGAAACTAAGCTCTAAAAACTCTATTTAGTTCTCGATACAACATCTTGCTAATTATCATGAACTGAAACCACTTCAACATGTTTAAATTTTTTACTTTAGTACTGTAGATGCTTGAAACAGAGCAATTACTAAAAGTAGGGGCAATGTGCACAGTGAAAGCACCCCTTACCAACCTCGCAACAAGAATAGGTAACCAGAAGGGCTTCTTTGTTATGTGAATCAGAAAAGGTTGGACAAGTGGTTGATGGGTAGATTATTCTTATCAAGTGGTTGCAAAAATGAAAATAACTTCTCCATTTCTACGAATGATTCTATTCTATCAGCAATGTAACTTTTTACCAATAAAGCCTGAACCTAATACTCACAACTTCAGTCTTAAATACCACATTCCGAGTTCAGACAATTCTTTCCTTAGTGTAATAAAGGTGCTACTCTAACTTTCAAACCTACTTTATTCAAGAGTATGTTGTTAAAATATAAGATTAAACTTCAGTTAAGAACAAACAAATCTCAAACTGGATTATGATCTCTTACATATAACTAGGGTGGAGGGAAAGGAAGGGACGGGAAGAGTGAGGTTGCATTTTCCTTCCAAATCTTCCCAACATTAAAAGGATTTGGTTTGTCAAGAGGGTAGGGAAAATGAATGTTTCAAATTCCCTTCGTCCATGTTGTATCCAAACAAAGGAATATTCATACCTCCCTTTCCTCTGAATTCCCCTATATAAATAATCTGTAAATCCAGTTGAATGACCAGATCTGAACATATTGTACTCCCTCGACTTGCTGAGTCCATTTCAAATTATGGATGCCAGAACCGGAAAATAATCTCAGCACAGGCTTACATGTAAGCATTTTGTAATACAAACAACTAGCAGATTGGCTCCTACGATTATGCATTAGTCGGTTGTTCGTAGTGAATTATTTTAGGCTAGATGTTTTCTGATTTTTGATAATTTGGTTAGTTAGTGGGCCATAAATCCACTAATAATGGTGATGGGATAATGCTTCCTTATATCTTACTTTATTAGTTTTATTATGCAGTATAAATATTTGCTATATACTATTTGCTTCTTTATTCCCCTATCTTCTCTTATTTTGTAAGTTCACAGATGGGGCACGCCAGAAGACACAGTTCGCAATTAGAGAGGTTTTAGTAAGGTTGGATATATTGGAAAGTTATTTACAAAGACCTTTTCTCGAAAAAAAAACTCGGGATCTCGATGAAAGTTGAAGTGGTGCAAGATTGAATCTCTCTGATATCTATTATGGATGGAGCTGATGCGAAAAGGTTGTAGAGGGGGGGGACTTACTGCACCATGTCTTCCCAGCACAAGAGCAGACTGATAGATTGTTTCCATAGCATCAGGTAATTCAACACTTCCTGCAAAGCAAAAGTTCCAATCCAGTAAATAACAGGAACTATCTATGTCAAAATTCGTAACTCAAGCAAGAAACGATTCAACTCTTTCACAATAGAAGTGGCTAATTTTGAAGGATGTAGCTTATTTGACCAAATCTCTCTAGATGCTTGTTTGTTTTGCTTCAATATGATTGACAAAATGAGAGCTCAAATTAAGTCGTCTTAATGATTCAAGTAACTTGTTGGGTGTCTTCTATTATCCTTCTAGTGCCTTTTGCTAGACAGCTAGGTAAGTGCATAACATTCATGACTAAAGCTATCTGTGGTTGGGGGAGACTGCAGTCTGATGATCAAGTAAATCACCACCCTAAAATAAACTTTTTAACCCACTGTCCCCATTCTACGCCACAAGAACATATATATATATATACAAAAACGTAACTTCAACCAAATAATGAAGCAGTAGCCAGATCACCTAACCACATTTCAAACATAGGGCTGATAACTCATTTAATTTGTCCGTAACTTACTTATAACCAAGTCTAACTACTTACATTGTGAATAGGAATAAAAAAATTTAACCCCTTCTGTCCCCATTCTACAGTACACAAGAAGAAGAATTATATATATACACACAAAAAAAAAACATAACTACAACCAAACTAGCCAGCTAACCCATATCATATTCCAATACCAACCTTTTCCATGTCAGCTATGGTGAGTTCTTTGCCAACCTACTTGGCACAGTGTGAACCACAAAAAAAGGGCTGATAACTCATTAGCTGACTTATTTACAACCTTGTCTAACTACTAAGAGTGTGAATAGTAATTTAACCAAATTTTAAGCAGCCTAATATGCATACAACACACATCTCTAAAACTACTGTGATAATTGATACATCAGTTATTCTGTAAATTTTCATATGGGTAACAAAATCAGCAAGTACCTGGCTCTACAAACTTTGATAGTTCTTCAGCGTGCTCTACTTCACTAAAGAACTCCCTCTTAATTACATTAGAGACATCCTCAAGCGCTTGAGGGCAGACAGCATCAAGAGATTCATGACACACTGGACTATTTGCGATTTTAGTAATGCTACCCCTAGATTTTGCAATTTCTACAGAAGGACTACCATCGATGGAGGAGACAGCTCGAGTATGGCAAATATGCAGTGCTTGCTTCCGAACTGCTAAAATTACTAGCTGAATGGAAAATGCTTCAAGAAGTCTACCAGCCTCAACCTATAAAGTGATGCAAAGCGCGTGCACAACACCATAAGTTAGATATTACAGTATGCAGAGAAACTAGTAGAAGGGACATTAATAACTTTGTTGAAGACTTGAAAATATACCATTTCAATCACCAGTTCCTTGATACTAACGGCACACTCCTGCAGCGACCTAAGCCTTGTGATGGAGTCATTAGATGGCTGCTCTAAGCCTTCTGTTGTGTCCAAAGAACACTGTGAGTATCCAGGAGGGACAGAAGACTGGCTATTTAAAGTTTCAATGCAGCATAGGTATCTGCTTGACGCACCTGACATTGGATCTGGGGCACCAGATCTTGAGCTAAAACCAAAAGATGCAGGAAGAGGGAGCTCAGACTTGGTGGGAGATAGACTTGGTTTTGAGATACTGGCAGAGGAGGCTGAAACATCCGCAGGCGGTCCAGATACAAGAACATAATCTTGATCACTGAACTCCACAGAATCTAAATCTGCTAAACCATAGAGAATTGTGAATGGTGGCCTAATAAGAATAATTTTGTAAAATTTTGGAAAGACGGAATTCTTATCATAAAGAAAATTCTTAGTACCTCTTGAGTGAGAGCTCAGTTGTCTTTGCTCCATACAAATAGGTGGATGTTCAATATGTATATTCTCAGATACACTGCTCTTTATCCTAAAACCATTAATTTGCAACTGTTTTGCAGCATTGCCTTGTGGAGGAGAATGGTCAACATGTCTTATAGTACTAGACGGTGCTTCTTTTCTGGAATCAAGAGAGAAACCATAAGTAGGCTTAATATAGGCTCTCCTCCGAAGAAAAGATGGACTCCCATCGGGACCACTTGAATCATCATCCAAAAGAAACGGCAAACAATCATCTGGAGAATTTCCCTCCCTATTCTTCGAGATATTGCACTCAGATAAAGAATGACTATCTGCTTTTCCGAAAGATGTCCGACCCCTACATGTAATATGATAGGGTATAATTTAGTGATATGCAGGATAGACCTATCACAGGATGTAAGGGAGAAAGATAATCCCTTTTCTACTATTTTTCTATTTACCCAATTGTTTCATTCAGCTGCTTCTGATAAAGAAAGGGGTGGTTGAAGAACTCATCAAACGTTAATCGTTCAACTGCAAATGCAAGGACAAACAGGAGATCAGATGAATTCTAAATAAGTAAATTATCTATTTTACTTTTCTTTTGAATATTAGACCGATTAGATAATTTATTACAGCATATATCAGTCAAAAATCTCATAAGTGACTTCAGCATGACGCTAGACAAGAGAGTTGCAAGTTGCAGCATCATATTCATGTTGAATCTGAATATAGCTTTGTGTATTATTGGCTCCATAATCCTAGACCACCACAAGACTTTTACTACATGATACTCGGATTACAACAAGGTAGGCATATTATTTATTTCCGACATATGTTGACACGGTCAGTAACTGTTCCAAAGTTTAGAATACGAACATTGGGAAATGGCGATTCAAAAATATGTATATAAATGTTTACTTCTATAAGTATCTCATATATACATATACACGAAAATATACACATATGTATCAAGGGAGGGTCCTTAGCATAAAAAGGGTCAAGGGAGGGTCCTTAGCATAAAAATGGTCAAGGGATGAGCGTCATTAAATCAAAAGATTTGAAGTGATAAAGTTAACCATCATGATAAATGAGCAACCATAAGTGCTTGAGCACGAATTACAAGATCTTATACAAGCAGTGACATTATAGTTTTAGATTCCAGATGTGATCGTAGATCCCCTTTCCAAGGCAACACCGGTTTTGTGGCTGTCGCACTGCAATAAGCTAAAAAACTTTTACAATGAAGTCAAGATGCGATCATGTGGCCGAGATCTAAGGCCATGAGCCATGAGTGAAATAAGCATTTTTCACGTAGGTAAACGAGTAATTTATGAGAAGCTTAAGGTTTGCAGGTATGAGAATTACTGAGGTACCACATGAACTATACAAGCAGTATAACAAAGTTTCACAACAGAATCATAAGGCTGGGACTTCCCACACTTACAAAGGATTCTCTTCCCCCTACCTCCTCCCACTAACTATTTTCAGATTCTCAGAAAGGATGTTAAAAAAAATGAAGTAGTTTAACAGCAAAATGATGTGGACATAAAGATTAACATAGCTCAAAAAGATTAAGAAAGAAAAAAGATCAAAAGAAATTGTTCTTCCCCCCTTGTCTTTAAGTATTTACTTGTCCTCTCTCACATTTCTCTTCATTGTCGTAACTTATTTTTTGTCTCTTTAATCCCCTTCTTAACTTCTTCCTTCGTTTGCAAACATCCAACTCCTCTCTCTTTGACCATCAACCATCGATCAATCTTACCCTGCTCCGGGGATGGATCTAGAGTCTAGACTCTCTTTTCCTTTTGTCCTTTAATAGTGAATGTTATGATCTGGAGTTTTCCAATATAAATCCTAGATCTAGAGCCCCCTTTTCTTTTGTTTGATCGATGAATCCTATATCAAAGGCTATGTTGTTGTTGTTGTATGGATGAATGCTGCATGCTGCTATATTTTTTGTATAGAGGAGGTTATACTAGTTCAATAATGCCCGTGATTGTTTCCTTTTCTTCGAGTCCAACCTCTATCATCTCATGGTTCTGCCCAGGTTGGGTCATTTTCACACAAACAAGGCAAGGCTACAGGGTGAGTCCGGGCATCAAAAGTTCACTGCAATTCGAAATCATTGTTTGAACGCCTCTCCTTTATTTCTAGTATGTAATTCATTGCAGTATTAATATATCCAAGCTACTTTTACATTTGAGGTACATCTTTTATTATCTAATGTAGTCTTACCAGGATTATGCCGCAGCAATTTCTGACACAGATCTAGAAATTCTAAACTCAAGTCTTTCATATCTGGAGGAAAACGCAGTTCCGTGGCTTTGATTATATTCTGGAGCAGCTGGACAAATCAAAGAAGCAATAACTAACAAAAGCAGCAGCTGGATGGGATCCAAAAGCTCTTGAGATCTAGATCCATATTCTACAAAACCAATAAACCTCTACAATTACGTAAGCTAGACAAGTAACAAACGCCACCTGTATTTGGTTGCTTCCTGTAAAAGGAGTCTTTCCAGTCACAAGTTGATACACAATTGCACCCACACTCCAGAGATCTGCCTGTGCAGACAACTCAGGATCAAAGATTGTTGGAAGTAGAACATATGATATGTTAAGATAAGCAAGAGACAAATCACAAAAGACGCAATCACCTTCGCATCATATTTCTGCAGTTGCATTATTTCAGGAGCCATGTAAAGTGGAGAGCCACACAAGGTCTCTGCAAGCCCCCTAGGTTGAAGAGATCTGACAAGAAAGAAAGGCATGCTCACATAAGAAATGGGGAATCATGTGTCTGAACGAGTCTCTTGCTAAAAAAGCACGTCAGAAAATTGTTGGTTATCAATTGCTATTGCTGACAACAAAGTTGATGTGCAGTGTTGTGTATATTGGGTCACAACAAAGTTTATGCCTTTAAAGCTTCTCAAAGCCTCAAACTGTTTACTGTAGGTTCGCAGGGAATAATTTGTTTTTTAGAATTAAGGGAGTCATTTTGTCAACTACAGGAATCTAAAAGCATACTCGTTAACTGCCACTGTAACCATAAATTTAATCAAAGTGAGTGAGTCAGCCAGAATCAAACCATCAAAACTTCTCTTGAGTTGAGTTCCACCAAGGGCTGTTGACCGGCTGCCTCAAAAGAAATCCCAACAAACCATATTATTAGCAATCTGTCGCAGTTTGTATTTTAAGCATGGATCCCTCGTTCCTATTCACTGATGTGTTTTTCCTTCGACGTTCACAAGGAAAAAATAATAAAGCAGATATAATTTATATGTAAAACCGCATTTTGGAAGCATAATTTATATGCCAAATAATTGGTATAATCAATGCTAATACTAATATCTATAATATAACTTAATATAATAAATCCTAATAGTAATAATAATAATAAAACTTATATTATTAATATAAATAATAATTGGTATTTTGTGTTGAAATTAGAATTTGACATTGTTGTTCCACCTTGCTGCTCTCTCATGTTGACATTGGTATTTTGTGTTGACATTGTAATTTGACATTGAAAACGACAATGTTGTTGGCTTTGTGTTGACACAGTTATTGGATATAGTAATTTGACATTGTAAATGATAATTATGCTAGCAATACTCAACAACTTCTTATCTACACACATTCTGAGCTATTATAACAACCATTATGCTCCATCTTTTTCTTATCTTCCCTTGTTCTTATCTTCCCCTGTTCTTTAGAATTAGTTGACGCTTGATATGTTTGATGAATATTGTGAACTTATGAATCCAAACACTTTAATGACTCTATCCTATAAACTTAATTCTTTAAATCTTCTTAACACCCATGCTTATATGTTGTTGGTCTTTCAATGACATGTGGCATAGGTTTGCTAATATTATATTATTTCGAGCCGAATTTCAAACAAATTTAACTTTGTAAAGTAGTAGGCATGATAATAATATCAACAATAATAATAATAAAGACTAATAGTAATAATAATGAATATGATAATGTCTATTAAGTAAAACAATAGTAACAAAAATATCGATAAGAATATTTATAATGGTAATATGTTTTATTAAAAGTGACTATAATAATGTCTAACAAAAGACAATAAAATTAGAAAGATCGATAATAATATAAAGAGCATAGTTAGATACTAAAACATTAGCTTTTTTTGATTGAATTTCATATATCAATACCATATAAACATATAAATACAACAACGATTAATAAATTAAGAATAATACCAAAAATGATAGAGGAGTTGAATTGAACGAACTAAAATTAAAGGAGTTGAACTGAACTGAACTGAAATTAATTTCAATTAATCTAGTCCAAAAAAACACAGCCTTATTCACGGATAAGAACGGCACAATCATCAAGAAGATATTGTTGACCATTTAGCCTTAAATTATAAATTACTGTGAAAATTCAAACCACACTACACCATCCATTTATCAAAATGTTTGGATGACTAAATGGTTTGTGCTGTTTTGGGATAGTTGACAGGGAGCAGTGTGTGGTAAGGGTAATAATATGAATCAAGCCCCACAACCTCTGACCTTGAGCACTACTTCTAATCTCTATATTATAAGGAAAGAGGGAGGTGGACACTAAAAATAAAAATAATAAAATATATAAATAAATCAATAAAGCTAAAGCTACTATAATTAAGGAGTTATATATTTTCTCCAAAATCCATATATATTTTTCTTTTGCACGCATCGCATGCATATAAGGTTAGAAGTTAAATCTTACATTTCTCCCACAACCTCTGCCCTTGAGCACTACTTCTAATTGAAAGTGAAGTTAAGTCTGCCATCACTGCTATCCTTCTGAGTGCCACCATTGAAATCCTTTCAAGTCTTAGACTCGATTACCCAGCTCAACACCCCCCCCCCCAACCCCACAAAAAAAAGGCAAAAAAAGCTCCTCAGGAGATCAAGAGTTTACATGTAAATATTGAAACTTTCACCATGTTTGGTTGACATTAAAAGATATGGGAAGTAAAACTTCCAAGAAAGCAAAAGAATGTGAGGTTGTTTGGTTAGCAAGTTTGCAGGAAGTTCAACTTCCCAAAAATCAAAATAAAGTAATGAGAAAAGAGTACAGGTAAATAAAGACTACACAAATACAATCAGTATCACAATTGAACCCACCATCTATGAAGGGTTGAACAAGAGACTCTTCATGTGCCAGGCTATAACACCAACACTGAACAAACTACAACATGAAAGGGAAATCTGCCTAAATACAGACTGCCAGTCCTTAGTTTCTCCTCTAAACTTCTTAGCATTCCTTTGAACCCAAGTAGCAACTCTGGTACCAACAGGCCTGCTATGCCTCAGAGACTCCAAACAAGCTTTCCAAATCATAATAGCTTACGTGTCTGATTTTTTTCAAAGTGGTTCTAAGGATATTCACCTATACATGAGAACGATTCCAACCTAGCCAAATTCTACCATTAAGAGCAAAATCATAATTGTGATGTCATCGCCAATCAGCACCAAGCTTATTCATAATCTTCTGAGATTTCCCTAATTTAAATCTAGTTTCAAGAAGACCAACCACACTAAGATGATTAGCCTGCAGAAAAAACTAGGCTCACCGTCCTCAAAGGGCTTCTCAGTGTCCTCAACTGTGGGAGTTAAACTAGCAAAGGGGTTTGCTTTAGGAGTTGTAGAAACAACTCTCTTAGCTTTATCCTTTGTCTTCTTAGTAATCACGTTTCATCCATTCGTTTCATCTTTCTGAGCTGGAATGACCACATGTTCAGGACTATTCACCACATGCTGCTCTAGCAACATTTATTATATTGGATCAGCATAAAAGTACAAAACACATTATTGATTCTCTCTATGTTGCCTCTCTACTTCTTTAAGTCTTTTCTGTTTCTCATCTTTCATCCTTGTTGTCAAATATACCCCTCTGATCTTTGGCTACTTTCCCTTCACCCTGTAGTTTACTCCTTTTCATTGTGTGAACTGTTGCCCTATATCTGGATGGCGTCAACCTTAAAGGTCGCAGAGACATGTTATTTTGAACAATTTTCCTTACTAAGAAAATGCTTATAAGCTATGTCTGTTTCTTATTAATATGTGGAATTGTTACGAAGTTTATAATAGCAATTAGGTTGAAAGAATATGCCTTGAATGAATCCAAAATTCCTGAAGTCCTAATAGGCACTACATCTTTGTTTAAAAAAGAGCGCTGCCAGGCAAGCAGAGGCGCACGGCTGACCTCCTTCTGAAAGTGAGGCGAAGCGTTTAAGGCGCAGCCAGGCGCGCGCCTTTGACGTTTATCGTTGAAACACGTGAGAGAAGGAGATCTGAGTTTTAACTCCAGAAAATAGTTAAATTTCTATAAATTAATACTTACCCAGGCTTTAAGATCTAAATTAGACTTGGTGCCTCATCTGATTGCGTAAATTGGCTTCAATTCGAATCCAACATAAAAAAGGCCCAAATTGGTAAGACTCTAATTCACAAATTCATAGAAATTGACAATCTAAAGCTTGCAAACATGACAGAGAGTGTCGATAACTGATTCTCCTTCGTCACCGGCGCCATAAACCTCAGGGACCGGGAGCCATCGCTAGTAACAAAGTTGGCAAGGCCGGAGATCTAGGTTTCTTTTTCTTCTTTTCTTCGATGTACTGTGTTGTGTTAAATTGTTGACTAAGTATTACCTCTCCTAACCCACCAGTAACAATTCATTTCCCTCCTCAAACAAAGTCACACACCCTCCCTCTCTCCATCTTCAACCTCTTTCACAAATCACTTCGGCAGAGCTATCATTCATGCTGCAAATTGGTTGATTCTCTCCATTTGGCAAGCTTTAATTATCATTCTGCTAGAATTAATTGAGGCAACAAGTCATCAAACGCAAGCCTTTATTTTGGGTTAATTTTTTTTTTTGGGATGAAGTTCCATTCCATCAAATTCCAATATTTATCTTCTACTCTGGATTTCTTAAGTGACGATTTTTTTTTGATTCCATTCCATGCTTGATCCAAACAAGTAATAACAATATCGTTTATCTATTACCATTTTGTTTCCGTTTCCCACAGTTGAACCAAACGCCCCTTATTCTTTTTGTCTTTATTTTTACCTTTCACAATTTTGTATTGTGGCCCCCAGTGACAGTACAATTCACGTCATATGCAAGTAAATCCCCTCCCTTTTTGTTTTTTCTTCTCTTTTCTTCGTGTCTATATTTTTCTTGTATATTAAAAGCTCTTTAAGAAAAACTCTAGCTGTGTAAAGGGATGAGGTGGCCAACGGCATAATATTATTTAGCTTTTTTAAAAAGTAATTCTCTTCTACTAAAAACTTTGGCCATAATGGGAAAAAAAATACATTAGATAAAATTAAAAATTAAAAAAGTGCACCTTGCCTACAAAAGGCACGCACCTTGCGCCTAGGCTCCAAAGACCCTTTGCGCCTCGATGCACCTCGCTTTTTTATAAACTAAGCATTATAGGTGCACCACATTCCCTGTTCTAAAATGGGTAATTATCAAATGGACTTGGTTTCGAGGCCTTAATTTTCTAGAGCCAACAAGTCTAGGTCAGTTGAGGTTGGAGTCTCAACGGAATGGATCCATTGCCACCCACGCTCTTGCTACGATTTATTTCCTCTTTTAATTGTAGAACAAACTACGTACAACAGCAAAAAATATTCAAACTTTTTTGCAAAAATCAAAAGAATTGCATGCAGGGTCAAATCCACAAAAACTATTAATTATATATGCCATGCAGCCAACTCCACCTGGTGACAACGGCTTGATAGGTTGTTAGGTTTTTGCACTTAGTATGGACTAGATTGGTTTCAATTGAGGTCTATAAATCAACTCATGTGTTCTAGTTCCTTAATTTTTCCTCACACCAGGTAAAAGAAGCACATAATTTGGGAAAAGTACACAAATATGTCTACTTGGGCATTTAGTTTTATGAGAAGCGAACCTAAAAGGGCCTTTGGAGCCTACGCATGAGGGGCAAGGAAAAGGTGGCGTCTCATTTAGGCAAGCCACACCTTCACTTTTCTTTTGTTGCTTTTGTGGTGTCAAATTTACAGTAAAATCCCATATTATATAACGAAAAGAGCCACCAAGATAAAGCCCCACATGTGATAAAG
Source organism: Patellifolia procumbens (assembly GCA_947645195.1). Classification (NCBI taxonomy): domain Eukaryota; kingdom Viridiplantae; phylum Streptophyta; class Magnoliopsida; order Caryophyllales; family Amaranthaceae; genus Patellifolia; species Patellifolia procumbens. Next base: position 22,345 of record CANSGD010000323.1, read on the forward strand.
TTAAAAGTTTCCAGATACTTGAGACTTACAAGACTAAACTATAACGCTAGGTTCATATTTGTCCAAACTCACTTCACCTGAACAGATCAGCCAGTTATTCAACTCCTACTGAAAGTACAAGTCGAAATTCCATTACTAAGTTCATTTTAAGCCAAAACGCATGGAGAAGGGGATTCTGAGATCTACCCTGACAAAGAAAACAAGAACCGGAATCCAATAATATTGGATCATGAAGATAGCATTTTTTTCATGAATGAAAAATAGGAAAAATTGTTAATTACCACCTTTTATAAACCACTTTTTGTAAATTACCACCTTAGTTTTTTTTTTTTTTAAATTACCACCTTTTGTTTTCAATTCTTTTAATCTTCCCACCACTTAACGTTTTCTGTCAAACAAACCGTTAAGTGGGGCCCAATTCAATTGAGAACTCTAACCCTAACAATTTCAAAATCGAATTGGAGAGCAATAGTCTCACGAATTTGCGCATAACTCAAAATTTATGGCAACTGCACTGAATTAGGACAAAATCGATTGTAGTAATGTTGTTTTCACTTCAGAAAAGTAACTTAATTTCTTGAAAATGGCTAATTTGTGCCGAAAAATTAGGGTTTGAGTCCTTGGTATTTTGTGGGTGAATTAAAGACAAATTTCTCCTTCAACTGATTAATTTAGTATAGTGAAACCCTAATTTTATGTTCAAGCTTTAATTATGCATGATTACTAGTAATTCCTAATATTTGTGGCCTTGATTTGTGGCTAATTTGTGCCATCTTCAAGAACCCAGATTCTACAAAAAAAGGAGGTTGATTTGGTCCCCTCAATCCACCTTCTTCGAAAATGACGATGCTCTTGGGGTTCACTTTCTTGCTCGGTTATGAAGAAGGAGACAAAGAGAGATTTGGGTGAAAAAATGCCTAGTTATTGTGGTAAATGAAAAGGGGAAACAGAGAAGAGAAGAATAGAGAGAGGCTCGAAGTTGCGAAATGAAAACAGGAAAGAGTGGGCCCCACTTAACGGTTTGTTTGACAGAAAACGTTAAGTGGTGGGAAGATTAAAAGAATTGAAAACAAAAGGTGGTAATTTAAAAAAAAAAAAAACTAAGGTGGTAATTTACAAAAAGTGGTTTATAAAAGGTGGTAATTAACAATTTTTCCTGAAAAATATCCAGGACAACCAAACATCTATGAATTCTCTACACACAAATAATAGATACTATGTAGATAAATAAGATCAGCCAACATACACGTGCACCGTACAAAACCACATAAATGAAGAACGACAAGTACGTCCAAAGTGGATCAAAGAATCAACCAATGGTGCCTGAAGAAAACGACACAATTAATATTTGATGTATTTGGTAGACATGCTCAACTGTGCAAAGAACGAGCCATTAAAAAGATAAGAACACAGCTTTTCAGAAACTTCAACCCTCCTTACATACAAAAACTTTACCTAGCAAAGCCGAAATCTGCAATCTTCAAAACTGAGTTACTGCCATTTGTGGAGAGAAGCAGGTTCTGTAAAACAAACGGTGAATACAGAAGTGTTGCAATATTTTCTCCTCTGAAAGATAGCGTCTTGCAGAATGTAAATTATTGACTGAATTAAGTGAAATTTCATAAATGGCACAGGGTAAGCACTGCTCTCCTGCTCAAATAATAATCGAGAACAGCACTATGAGCACCATTGTGCTATCTTGCCAACCATAAACTTCTACTATTCAGTTGGTAAAGTTATAGAGAACCTCAAGGTTTCTGTCAAGATCAGCCTCTAATTTGATATAGGTTCGTCAAAGAAAATATTCAGATAATTCCATGGAACAACAAATAGATGCTAGAGTGCCAAAATGACAAAGAATTTCTAAGACAACAAATCTTGATCGAGAAACCCAAGGCTAAAGCCAGCCCGAGCAACTTTCTCGGGAGCATTGGAAGCAAGGAAGAAAATCGCAGATGCGCATTCACGGCAACGGTCCCAACGACGCGGAAGCCGTTTGTAACGGTCGAATAGAACAAATTGTGGTTCATGCGGCGTCAATTTTAAAAACAAATTTCACACTATTAGATTTTTAACCTCAGGTTTGCATTTGTTAAAATTTGTAAGTATTCATATAAATTAATTTGACCAAAGCTATCATATCACTGGGTTATACTTATGATCAATAAAAAATTACTTAAGATATGAGATCCATATCCTATAATAAATATAAATAGATACTAAATCATATATATTATCCAATTTAAAGCCTACATTTAGTTTTTCTCCTTTGGTTGGTGTTTGTATATTGTTTGGGTTACTATGTGTGTTTTATCCTTCTCTTGTCAATTCTGATAAAGTAATGAACGCAACGAGTAAAAAACAATGCAACGCGGCACGGACAACGTGGTGAGATGGATGTGGATTTCATCACGGCGTTACATGACCGCATTTCGCGTAACAGTTGGTTAAAAATCCGTTACATAACAATCGAGTTTTTGATTCCATGACTGGGAGCGCCACATAGAATCATGTCACAATATATTTGATAGTATATTTTAGAATCATAAATAATATATACTACCTCCGTTTCTTTTTGTTTGTTTACTATGACAAATTATGTGAGAGCCTTTTTACCAAAGTAGGACAAACAAAGGGAGTATTAGATATATGAATAGAAAGAGTTTGGTTCTCCATAAACTTCGAAGGATTATAATATATAAAGTAATCGTAACTTTAGTGATAGAGCTCATATAAAAGTAGAATTTTTACACCATAAAATTCACCTTGAAGTATGCTTTAAGATAAGATCCATTTTGATATACTTACTTAATATTGCATAGGGGTATTTTCCACAGGGGTAGTTAGAAGTTAGAACATGGTCATAGCTCAATTCCGATCTTTTAAAAATAAAATACTTAGTTACTCGTCACTCCAAAATCTTTGAGGGGATAGCTAGAAGAAAACATGCGCTTTTGGTAGATGCTATAATACATATCTATTCATACAAATTTGAGATTATTCTTTTTATTACAAATATAGATGACATAGTACCTAAAACGATAAAGATTGCAAAAGGTTCCACAAAGGATATAGTACAGAAAGAAATAATGATTAACAAATGTCTCATAATATTAGAATAAGATAAATGACATCATTTTTTATTAATTTCATGTTATTAAGTGTAATTATGTTTGGGGTTTCACAGTCTCTCTTATTCGATAAATTATAGCATGTATCTCCCACACACTTATCGTTTTATTAAATGACATTTGATCATCGAACGCCAATTAATGTATGATAATACTTGTCATAATCTATGGGTAAATTACTATAGAAGGAAGAGATTCATTTAAATTATTATGGCTCACCCGTGCTTGTAACTCGACTTTGTTTACATGTAGGTGTTTTACTTTATATATTACTTTACAGTTTCCAACTTTGGCGAACCCAGTTCAGCAAGGTGGATTTTAAAAAATGGTCGTTTTGGCCAGGCCATTTCGGCCATATCGTCTAGGGTTCGCCCATTTTGCCGCTTACAAAGTTTTTTTGGGAGTTTTTCAAAGATTCCTTATCTTTACTTTTACAGTAGCACCGGTTTACCTCCAATAATGACTCAAAGAACAAGAGAAAAAAAAGAGAAGAGGCACCACTAAACCCTATATAACTCCACTAAGATCTATGAGTAAATGAAACAAAAAGACCAAAAAAAAACTCTAAAACTAAATTTCTCCCACAACAACCGCCACTCGGACCGCGATCAACGTATCCGTTTTGTTAATAAAGGTATCTGGTTCCAAACCAGCCCATCAATCCTCAGTGTGTTAACCACCTCATTAATGAAATTTTCTTCTCCACTAATAGCATCAATGGCAGTCGAAAATTCAATTCTCAGGAATCAAATTCTAATTCCTCAATACAATAGATGTGCTCCTCCAATCTACTACTTTGCAAAAGCATAGAGAATGCCAACCCCCTTCTCCAGTAAAATTCGACACAGTCAGACTAGGAAAATTTAACCCAACAACCATGAAGAGTATCTTGCTGGCCAACTTGCTCTATACGTTTTGAAATAGTTATTTCCTTTTCGTACAACCAAATAAAAACAGAGGAAGTATCTTGCAGTCCAATTTGCTCTATATGAGGTCTGTTCCTGAGACTTGTCTCTCATTGATATGAAATTTATTGCATTTGTAAGCGTTAGAGCCATACCTCTATGAATTGCGAAAGAGCAAAGTTGCGAGTCGAAGACATTTCTTTTGGGCCATAATGTTAGGTCTTAGGTGTTAGTTCTTGCAACTGCTCAAGTGCCTTTCATATTTTATTGGATACGTTTAATTTAACATCATATTTGGAGATAGTCCTAAGCAACCAACCATGTATCAACAGGTCATAATGTATAGCAAAAGATGACATACATGCCAAATTAATACGCACCTGAGGCTTCAAGTCCCGGTGTATAATATTATTCTCTCGGAGAACCTTCAAACCAGCCGCTGCAAGAGAAACATTTTAAAATACAGTCTTTAAATTTTCAATGATTAAATGGTCACAGTCAGGATATACCAAGTTGACGCATGTACAGCTTTGCCGTGGCTTCTGGGACTCTCCCATGGCGCTGTATATGCATGAAAAGGTCGCCACCACTGCAATATTCCAATACAAGATGTATTTTTCCAGGAACCTACTAGGAACGTTTAGAAATGAAAATAAACATTTCCAATTGACTAGTGAAAATATGCAAACAAGACATATCATACTTCCTCCGTTTTTTATTAGTTGCTAGTTTGCTACACTTCTTGTTCGCACGCTATCAAAAGCATTACTTTGAGCCATATCATAGTTATGCATAAGTAAAAAACGCGTGAAGGAGAATCAAGCAAGATCCCACTTGACTAGATTTTTTTCTTACACACAAGAACAAACTTGACAAGATTAGTTGGCGGTAGTAGTTATTGTGCAAGCATAGCAACTAAAAGAATCTAGAGGAAGCATACAGCAGGAAATAGTGACAAGGATAGGAAGAAAAGCCATCAGGATGACCATCATTAGAGCAAATAATTGAACAAACAAGATGCATCTTCAAAAAAAAATTGCCCTTTTAATCCTTCAATAGGACCTGGCCGAGAGCAGTATAGAAAGATACGCCAGAGCCATTTCTATTTTGGATAAGCCACCAATTATTTTTTCAAACAATTGCACTGAGCTTGACCTTCTTCATTGCTTTCCACACCTAAAATTCGGTGATACTATAGTTGCAATCCAAATGGTAGTAGAAACTAGGAAGTGAAAAGAAATTAATTCCCAGCTAGGAGAAAATTAGCACTGGTATGTGGAACAGATTACTTATTTGGATTTGTAAGGAAGAAAAGAAGAGATCACTATTAACAAATCATAGGCTTCGCCACCATTTTGAAGTTGAATATTGTTTTTTCCTTTCAACTAGAGGAATTAAGGTTTAAACCACCTCCCAGAAGGATAACAAAGCAAGATTTTGAAGTTTTCACCAAACCGTAAGTAAACCCATTTTCCTTTGTCATAATCATTCGCTTAAATTAACGTCACCTTAATCCTCCTTATTCAGGAGAGAATATTAACTACAAAGCTTAGTGCACAAGATATTAAACTTTTAGCAAAAGTTACCTAGGATTTAAACAATATAAGCATGCAAACAATCGCATGAGAGTGCTTCTAATGCTTGCGCTAACTTCTAGATTCTAGAATCATCCTAGATAGAAGAAACCTAGAGAAAGTGCAATATTTCTTGACAAACTTCAAGAGGAAGCCTTCACATTAGATTCTAAGAGTATGATTATAGTAGAAGTTTGCTAACACTAATACCTAAAACTTTTTATGTGATGCAAATTGCTGAGCTGGAGAAACTTAAGAAAAAACCTTCCACGTGTCAATGCAATAAGAACCAACCTCTCTGAAGCTTAACTTAGTACAAACGTCTGCGCATATGAGTAATAAAAACAAACACAATTTTTTACTAATTAAGACTAACTTTTACTGATTCTAGCTAATTTTTGTTGATTAAAGCTTTTTTTTCATTAAAGCTGAATTCTGCAGTTCAATAGATTCTTGCTGATTCCTTAGTATATATATCATACACTTACTGGTGTTTACGAATTGAAGCTGATTTCTACCAAAATCTGATATTCGGTAAACAAACCAATTATTACTCGTAGAACATTTTTTCCAGAAAACAGTTTCCATGATCAAAGCTGATTTTCCTAATCCAAAGATTATTCAACGGAATATATTTTTTATGTATAGGGGAGCTAGAGAATGGCCTAAATGCACTAATTTTAAGGTCGAACATTTCACTGCTCAAAAAGGGGTACGCATAAAAAAAATGATGTGTGTGCTCCTTGACATACCCTGACACCCCTAGACTATAATTGGCTAAGGACTAGAACTATGACACTTGACGAATTTAGCTTATAGATAATTGCCATTTTGCAATCATATTAAATTGCTTAACAGAAAGATCTACAGTAAATGGGCCTTTATAGCAACTAACCTAGGCCGATTTTAAAGAGGGTTTCTAGGACCCGTCCCAGAATTCCCCTTTGATGCATAGGGGCATAAGGAATAGGCCAATCTTCCTTTCTGCGATGGATGACATGGCTTATTGAGATGATGACACACATTATCTTTTAAGTACATAAACATAAGCAAATAAGCCCGTAATGCAATCTGATACAAAAGTGCTTCAAAGAAGAAAGTGAGCAGGCCATGTGGCATATAATCAAGGTGCTAATTACCATGTATCTCAAGGTGCCAACTATCATGCATCATTGAACAGAGCAAGGGCAAACAAAAAGTTCCTTTCACTAACTTGTTTGTACTCGGTCAACTGAGTGCTTAGCCTTTCAATTGGCTCTTTAAAGATCCAAAAATAATACTCCCTAGTCCCTCCCACAATATAGCGCTTGTATGCCTTTTTAGGTGTCCCAAATTGTTGTTCTTGTTTGTAAAGTTTCCATTCATAAATTGTTATTTAATTCTTAGGAGTACCCTCATTCAGTAATTTTTTTCTTTTTGCCATTTTCTCCCCAGTGAGTATTTCTCTTTCCCATTTTGTCGTCAGGTTGTAATTTGTACCCAATTTATTTTTTATTCATTTCAAGTGGTCAAAGTACATCTCCCAATGTATTGTTACTAATGAAGGAAACCCTAATAAAGACACTCTCCCTCATTCAACGCATCTGTGATTTCTCTCTCATCCCATTTCAATCTCTTCTATGTGTTCGTCCGGAAAAGAACCTAGCTTTTCTTTCCCCTTAAATTTATTTTTTATTCATTTCAAGTGGTCAAAGTACATCTCCCAATGTATTGTTACTAATGAAGGAAACCCTAATAAAGACACTCTCCCTCATTCAACGCATCTGTGATTTCTCTCTCATCCCATTTCAATCTCTTCTATGTGTTCGTCCGGAAAAGAACCTAGCTTTTCTTTCCCCTTAAATTTATGATTCTCTACAAATTTTTGGTTGAACTTTTGAACTAATCTTTGGTAAATTGACTTAATTTCTAGATCACCTAATTTTTTTCATCTAAAATTCAGAATTTCGGGTAGTTTGGCCTAGCTTTATTTGTTGTCTTCAAGATTTTCATATCTACTCCATTTTGATGAAATCTTTTCACATCAAAAACCTTCAATAAACGTTTTATGGGTGGATTTCGTTTCTTCTCTTCTTAAAGATAAAACCTACACTGAATTTATGTTCCAATTTTTGAAGTGATTTGCAATAATTCTTATGCGTTTTGGGTTTTCTCATTCTTGGATGCACTTCCCCAATCTTAGTATACATGTTATGGTAATTCTAATTGTCAATGGAGTTAAGACGGGATTCATAGCTATAGTCCCCAATCTAAATAGCGTAAGATCTATTATTCTTCTCCTTCAACTGAATCAAGTGTGCTCGACGGTGAAATTGGTGGTGAATTTCAATAAACTAAAACACTACCTATAATTGGCACTAAGGGTGGCTCTTCTTCAAGTGTGTCTGTCAAAGTGAAATCCCCTCAAGGATGACTGATGATTCCAAATTTCACCATAAGTCTCCATACCTTATCTTTTCTTACTTTCATGTTTTATTATTGCTAAGCTTGTTATGTTATGTTGAGCATGAATCATGAAATAAAAGTCTCCCTTTATGTTGGTTTTGATTTGGCTACTGTTTGTTGTTGCTGATCAGTTGTTATGAGAGATGGGTTGATGATGAATCTACAATGAAGTCACCTGATTTGGTTTAAGATGGCCTCCAATTTATTTACCGAGGTAGCCTATTTAAGAGGGTGTATGCGTTTTTTGGTTGCAACTAGCCTGGATTGGTTTCTGCTTTCATCTGCTGCTATATTGGCTCCCATATAAACAATTCCTATTGTTCTAATGGGTTTTTCATAGCTGCGTCATTTGGTTTAAGGTTGAGTATTATTCACTCCCCTATTCGTTGGATTTCTCGTTAATTGTATTGATTTGATTTGCTACTATCTGCTTCTAATTTAATTGTTATATGAGGAAATGCTTATGAGATTTTGCTTCAATCCAAACGATAGTGAGTCGCTAATTTTCAATTTTTCTAAAATTAAAGTCTATGATGAAACCCTTTTGAAAATAAGACTTAAGTGAGGGTTTTGCATATGTAGTTTGATTGTGATATTGAAGTTTACATCAATCCATGATGTTTGGGCTTTGGGAACTAGGATGTTTTCAATTTCTAAAAGAAAAATAATCAATCTATGATGAATAAGTATGAAAAGGAGACTTCACTCCAAAGTGTTCACTTCCTCCTATCTAAAACTACCACTACTATACATAACGGCTTTTGTGTATTTGATTGTGATGTTGAAGTTTACATTCAATGATGTTTTGGACTTCTGAAACTTCAAATATTTCAAATAAAACCAGAAAAAAGGTTCTTCCAAAAAGTTTCATAAAGTGCCCCCAAAACTTCAATAGCCCATACAAAGTTATAATACACCATTACTTACAAAAAGAGCCCTTGGTATCTTTCAGATTTCAAAAGTTTCATACACAAAAGTAGCATATCAAATTACTTAAAGAAAAACATGAGCATTTGTGTCTATCTTCTCCAAATTAATGTGAAGTTGAAGCTCCTACATGTACCTTCTTCCACGCATCCATGATAGTTGACACGTGAGCCTTTATGGTATCTTTAAGCACCCCTTGACATTCTAATTTCTTCTTGTTCACATGGGGTAAATCCTACATTGGCACCTTCTACCTTGAGTGCTTAATTCAATACATATTGTAAATTCACCCAAACATTGCTTAAAATGCTTAGAGCTTTAGGTTCTAACTCATAAAAGGCTTCAGTCATCTAGTCATCTTGCCAACATCTTAGAGGCATTTTTTATGTATTAAAATTAAGAAATATTGATTATTCCCACCTTTTATGTACCCCTTTTTATGAATTACCACCACCTATTTTTTTAAAAATTACCACCTTTAAATTGCAAATTATCATAAATAGCAACCAATTAACGTAATCTGTGAATGTGAACGTCATGTGAAGCCCACTTCTTACCTTACTTCCTTCAAATGTGGCAGTTAAGCTTACGCTTGCCATTAGGAATAGAATTGCTATTGCAATTCCAATTGAATCTCTAAATTGGAAATCAAGCACTAGAGAATTAGGATTTTTCTTGTTCAATTGAATTAGGATTCTTCTCGTTCAATTGAATTAGGGTATTTCCTTGTTCATATGATTTAGGTTTTTTGCTTGTTCAATTGAATTAGGGTTTTTTTTGTTCAATTTAATTAGACAAGAAGATGAAGGCTTGAAAGATAAATCGAGGAAATGGTAAAGTAAGGTAAGAAGTGGGCCCCACATAACGTTTTCTATGGTGGCAATTTTGGTACATAAAAGATGGTAATATACAATTTTTCCTTGAAATTATGTTCGTAAAGGGGGGTTTTAAATTAAAATGTATGTAAAACCATCTTGTTATGTACATCTTGCCATTTTGAATCTTCTTGAGTGATATTGGCTTTTGGAATGTTTTGTCCAATGAAAATTGTCTTAGGGGGGCGCTTTTTGGTTTGTATAATTTGATGACACTTTGATTAAGTGACCACTTTCGTTACCATAGTCCCCTTGTCTCTTTTTTTGTTTCCTTTTTGGTGCCTCTTAGTATGTGAATATTCCCATCAAAGGTACACTCACCATCTCAATTGTACCTTGGTCTTGCTACACAAGGTGTGAACATGACTTTGGGAATACATTTGCTTCAACTTGCACCCTATATTTAGTCATTTACCCCTCACTATTGCAAGTATATTTTGCGTGATTCTTGTTAAGTTAACACCAATTTCATCCAAACAAACAAAATCATACATCATATTGTTTGTGGTGTATTTCCCATTAATAAATACCCAACATTACTTTAATCACCATTAATAAAACCCAACATTACTTTTAATAACCCAATCTTGTTTGGTTCCTTGAAACCAAGATGAAGTGGGTTAGTATGTAATCTAATAAGTCCCCTCTTGATCATTCTACACATTGCGCTCTCATTTATGTTTAAGTTTAGCATGGCTGCTAAGTCCCTTATGGAAGACGAAACTAGGTGGAGCAGGGAAGAAAAAGCAGTCATTACGTAACGTAACGGGCGCTTTGTAACGAATCTGAGAGTGGCCGAAACGTTAAATACCGTTATGTAACATTTTGATAAAAATCACACCCAACTCGCCGTTATTTCCGTTACGTAACGGGTAACGGCCGTTTTTCTCCATTACGTAACGGGTATCAAACGATATTTTTAGTCAAAGGATTGTCATATCTTGGGGAGATGATAAGGGCTAGAAGAAGCATATAGTGTAATTGTCTTATTCACCAAATCTGTAAATAAATAGTGTAATTATAATAGGTCTGGCTATATTATGTTATAAATATCCTTGCCAAACCTTGAAAGTTCAAAAAAAGCTTATGTGATTTTTTCCAAAATATTCACACCGCGAAGGCCGCGATCCGTTACATTACAGCCGTTATAACCCGTTCCTGCGTTAACGTGACGGTTAACGCAAACACGACCTTTTCCGCGATTTTCTTCCCCGAGGTGGAGTTTACCTTTGTGATACATTTTCTTTGCTATGCTCCAAAAGCAATTGATACTTCTTATCGGGGTCTTAAGACGAAACTTGGTTGAGACATTATACCTTTGTGATGCATTTTCTTTGCTATGCTCCAAATGCAATTGATACTTCGTATCGGTATCTTAAGTTCACGAGAAACTTATGCAATTGATCCTCTTTCAAATGTCCCTCCTTCATGCACTTATGATTACCATCATGTGCAACATCATCTTGCCATCTTGATTCTTTTGTGGCTGCACATTAGTTAATGAACAATTCTTCATTGGCCCCAACATTGAGATTAAATTCTTCATCATGATTAGCCGGTCATCATCTTGAATATGAGATCAAAGTCCAAAGCCATCTTTTAGGGCATCAAAGCACTAACTTCAAATTTGGAGTTCTGTTTTTCTCTAGTTTGTTGATAAATCTTGTCGGTGTTTAAGGGTGTATTTCTAAGGGAGGCGCGTGGAAAAACAGTGAGTTAAAACTATAAAAAAAAAAATATTTTTTTCAAATCAAATATTACCTAGGCTTTAAGTCTCCCATTCGAACAAAACCCCGCAATTAATTTCATCAAATTCCTTCAAATTTTATGAATTTTATGCGAAATTGGAAACCTTAATTAGAAAAAATGCCAAAATGCGTAAAGAGCAAGCACGGTTCGCCCAAGTTAGAACGGTTTTCAACTTTGGCGAACCGAACTCGACTTGTTTAACACGTTGGATTTAAAAATCCCTTTCGGTTGTACCAGCCGTGACAACAAGGGTTAGCTCGTTTTCTCCGCTATAAATCGTCACTTTGCTCATCTTTTCACTACTCTACCTCCAATAATGACTCAAAAACAAGAGAAAAGAAATAGAAGAGGCACTACTTAACCCCATATGCCTCCAGTGCTGATGCATACAAGTACTGTGACTAGTTAATACTAAGCAGTCTATTTAATATTACATATTTTCAATTTCATATCATATTAAAATTGGGGCAAAATTGTTTAAAACACCTACATACTCTAAAACTAAGTTCCTGCAACGACAACCGTAATGCAATTCAAAAACCAACGATTCTGTTCCGTTACCCCGAACTGCGATCTGTTTCCGTATTTTCAAACCATGGGGGCAGGCGACTTACTCCCACCTTCCCCTTTTCCTCTTCGTGATAATAGTGTTTACAAGCTTTTAGTTTCTTTTTCACTTTTCAATAGTTGATTAAAGTGTAAAAATAACCATCTACCCAAACCTAGACAGTCACAACCCCTTGAAATTAAAAGGCCTTTTTTTCTTCTTTTCTTTTTTAAAATAAGTTAACTTATAGTTGGAGTAAGTACTAAAAAGTAAGTACCTATAAGGGGAAAAAAAAATTTGAAATCATAAAAATTTGGGCAGCTTTGCCTTGCCTCCGTGCGCCTTGCACCTTCAAAAACTAAGGTGTATCGAATGAAAAAAGGGTCCTATGGAGAGGAAATGAAATTCTAGCGGAAAAACCCCCTAAAAAAAGGGCCCTTATCACACCTACCAATTCCTTATCCCTATCCCAACCTTTATCCCTATCCCTATCCCCATGGCATACCAAACGCCCCCTCACGGCACAAAATCCATCTACGTGTACCATTCCCAAGTTGACAGATCCTAAACAACGCCTTCAATTAATATATTCCCCTTTTCTTAATTCACGTGAAAAAATAGAAACAAGCCCTACGTAATTAAATTGTGAGTCAGATAACATTGGGTTGAGGGAAGATTTTTCCCATGTGCAAGCCCAAGAGGCAAATTAAGTTGTTTCATTACAGTTGCAATCTCTATAAAAGCCCTCGTTCCTTGTGGTTATTCCTTGCCAAAACTAACGTCTCTTTTCGAGTAAAAAGAGCCTATCTAATATGTACGAGCCGCGATGTTTGGTGCAACTCAGCAATGGATAGTACGATAGTAGTCTAAGAAACAATATGATGCGATTCATAGCACATCACCACTCTAACTTGCCTACTTTCATCTTAGCTACTTATTTTCAGCCTCTTCTAGCCAACAAAACTACATTAACAGCTACATAATGTAATGGACCATTGAACTTCAATGGGAGCTTCTCTTGAAGCAATAATGCGTTGATCTAGTTGCCACTGGAGATACTGATGCAAGTTCTTCCTTTCTGAATCAGATAGATTCATATCGGAAAGAGGTTGACAATGTTCTTTCAAAATGGACTATTTGTCCCTCTGTTATGATTTCACAAGATCTAGTTTTGTTCAAGTAACGGATTCTAGCCAATTGGAAGAATCTTCACGCGCTCTAATCCTGTGAGCTACAGGCCCCACCCCGCCTCCACTAAGCCTTCTCGTAAAAGTATTTTAACAAGGTTTTCGGTGATCAATTCCTTTTTCAAATCCTGCTGCAGCTGCACGAGCCCTTCCCGCATGCCACAAATGACCTTCGAACCACGAACTAAGAAAGGCATATTAAGCGGTTCTTTCTTTTCTTAATGTATTGGCTCAAAACCTCATTAATTGATCTTTACGGTGCTTCCTCTCTATCAATTAGATCTTTTTTTTCTCCATAGACATAGAAAAAGTATCTAGGCATATATAACTAAAAATAGAATTCCAGCCCATCTGTAATGGAAATTACATTCGTAGGAATATAAGCCGAAACATCTCCTGATTGGGTCTCGACTATTGGTAAAGCAGTCATAGAATTATCCGAAGAAGATCGTTTAACTGTAGCAAGAGCACGAAAAATTGAGCGTTTCTTATCACAACCTTTTTTCGTCGCGAGAGGGGTGGGGTTTCCCTCGCTTTTGGCATAGTGGGCCTCCCGCCGGGGGCCCGCATGACGGGCTATTAGCTCAGTGGTAGAGCGCGCCCCTGATAATTGCGCTTCCCTATGAGTTCGAGTTTCAATAAGAATGCTACGATCTGTTATATAAATGGGCAGGGTTCAAGTGCCTGAAGAGCATATCTTCCGAAACAAATACGATTCCCCCGATACGATATTCCCTGTTTTAATTGCATATCATAAGGAATTCGAACAACTGAAAGAAGGAAAAGGATTGAATAGAAGAACTCCCGAACATTTGGCGATCCCTGATGTGTCCATATCAATGGTGACTCATTATTTCGATGAATCATTTCTTCGGACAGAAGAAGATTAGTCCTCCACTTTACGAATCAATCACAGTTAAGAAAGTCAACAACAAGAGGCTAAACTAAACGAATTCAAGCTCAGATGCTTATAAAATGAAAATCAAATTGGCAAATTGACATAATAACGAAACAACAGCCTTGAAACATAAGTGGACAAACCTCAATAATATCGTGTAAGCGAATAATATTAGGATGATTAATCTGCTTGAGGATGAAAATCTCAGACATGAGAGACTCCTGCAACTTCTTGTTCAATCGAGACATGGAGATCTCCTTAATAGCGACTTCTGTGCCATGAACTCTGTGACGAGCATGCCAAACTACAGAAAATGATCCTGATCCTATTTGCTTCCCTACCAAATACTCCCCTACCACTCGCCCTCCTCCTCCTCCTCTGTCTCCTCCTTTTCCCGATGATTGCGCCATTGCTGATCTTCTCCCAAACCCTAGATAAACTACTACTTTTTCTTTTTAACTGCCGAAGAAGAAGATCACCACGACGACGATGGTAGTTTAACTTTCGTCTCCCGTTGTTCTTTTTTCTTTTTTCTGGATAAGGACTAAGGAGAGAAGAAATAGGCTTGACCCTTGCCATCGAAAGTAACGAGGAGAAAGGTGAGAATGGTTTACTCAAACTATACTAGTCTTATATGCACGCGATGTGTGTGCCAAATTGGTGTCAATATTAACATAATTGATGGTATAATATTATATCATTAGCGTACATATAATAATAACATTGGATTATAATATAAATTACCTTGGAACCAATGTCGCATTAATGAGATAGCAAGTTTGATCATTTCGAACTCCGCTTAGTAAATTAAATTTTTTAAGGCAACAACTATATATTTCATAATATATTATTTCGTGATTGCAGAACATCTATAGTTATCATATTTGTGCTGCAAATTAATACACACATATTTGATAATTTATTAAACATAATTATTATTCAACACTCCATTTTCCTCCCTAAAATTTAAAATCTAACTCACTTTTCTAATCCCCCTCTGTTGAAAAATCTGAATCACTGCCACATGTATTCCTCTAGAATGCTCCATGACACACACTGCTCTAAACGCCCCCTCCCCTCACCTTTAAACTATATTCACTTCTTCCATTTCTTTATACTCCTTCATTTCTTCCTCTTCCCGTCTCATGTCCAGAACTACTCTCCCTCATCAAACCACGCCAAAACCCCAACTCAAAACCATTAAACATACCTCTCCATGAACCTCATATCAAGAAATTAGCCAATGAAGCTTGTCACTTACTTAAAACCCACCAAAATTGGGACCAAACCCTTGAAACCCGACTCTGTGAAGAATCAATTGAAGCATCAAAAATTTGTCATCTCGTTTTTTGAGCGAATTCGTGACGTTAATTTGGGTTTACAGTTCTATGATTGGTTTTCTCAACGAAAGTATTGCTCTCCCCTTGATGGGTATGCCTTTTCTTTTCTTCTTAAGCTCTTAGGAACTAATAGGGTGTTTAATAAGGTTGAAAAACACTTTAATTCAGCTACATATTTATGAAATTTACAAAATACCTGAAAGTTTTATTGTTCGCAAGCTACGGTTATCGGCTTTCTTGCTCCTCTCATATTTCAAAAGCGTTTTACAAAGATTCCCTACATGGAATTAAGTAATAAAGATGACAACAATAAATGAAAGTTAAAATAAAATCAAAAAATAGTTTGAAAATGTTTTAATTATGTAAATTCAAAATTAGATCAAATAGCATATGCAAGGAGCAACTTAAGGATGATTAACAGAAACAGCCAAATCAAAATTCCCATAAAAACCAAACTGAAATTAAGAGATGAACGAAGGCAAGAACAAAAATATCAAACCTGACGTGGGTAATTCATGGTCCTCACTCTTAGTATCCTCCTTAGTTTTTGTAGCAGAAATTGAGCAATTTCGCTTAAAATTTCAGCCTTCTCGAACGAATTTTGTGCTGCAAATAGGCCCCTAAAACAGGTGAAATAAAAGATGAGGTTAGGGAATTTGTTTCCGCAAAAGATGAAATTTAAAGAGAAGAGAGGCTAAAGAGGAAGAGGCGCATCATTTAAAGAAAAGCAGCAAGAACTTTAATTTTTGAAAGAACAAAAGATCTACTTTGAAGATTAACCGCGATATGATAGGAAGCGGTTTATATTTTGAGAAGAGTAAACCAATTTTCCAGTTTTTAGAGGAGAAGCAGTTATGATTTTGTTTTATACCTATTACTGAACGTGGGTCAATAGCACTATAGCAGTTAGGATTTTATTTTTTTATATTTTATATTTTATTTTTCTAGTCAGTTAGACTTTTTGAACGTGAGTAGTAGGAGTTAGTTTTTTTTCTTTTTTCTTTTTGTATTTTTGGTGTCCCCCTAGTGTTCCTTTATATAATAGAGATTAAAATATGGAAAATTTGTTAAATGGTACCTAAATTTAATTCTACTTTGCGAATTAGTACCCTTTTTCTATTTAATTGTTGCTTAGCAACATGAACTTAGATAAATTGATTTATTTAGCACCTTCATGACTTTTCTCAATCAAATTAGTCACCTTTTAGGAAATGAACTCTTTTTTTTTACTCTAACTAGTTTGTAGTTCCAGCGATGCTTCGAGTCCATTTTTATGTTTAATTAAGTTAGAATAATATTTTTTATTAGAGCATCACTTTTATCATTTTTAATAGTTACAAATTTAGACACAATATAAGAACTAAACAAAGTGGATAGATATGAGAATAATACTCAACGTCATGAGTTTGAATCTCCATGTTGACATTTTTTTATAGAGAAGGTATTGCGTCAGACGGACTTCAGTTGGTTTCAAATTTTTTTCAGTTGGATGTATTTTGATTTTAGTTGTTCAGTGGATAAGTTCAGTTGGATATGTTTTATGTTCAGTTAGATGTCTTTTAAGGTCAGTTGGACATTTTGTTCATTCAGTTAGATGCATTTTAAGATCAGTTGATCCTTTTTTTTCTTTCAGTTGATTGTTCTACTCATTCAGTTGGATATCCTTTAAGTTTAGTTGATCCTTTTGCTCTTTCAGTTTGACGTGTTTTGACTTTAGTTGGACCTTCTGTTCATTCAATTTGACCCCTTTTATGTTCAGTTGATCTTTTTTTCTTTCAATTGGATGTCTTTTAAGTTCAGTTAGTTATCTTATTGTTTGATTTACTTGTTTTATTCTTTCAATTTGTTTTGTTATTGTTTCATTTACATGTTTTTACTTAACTCACCTTTCACCTTCCTCCATCTCTTTCTCTCTCCACAACGAATTCCTTCTTCTTCTCTCAGCTGAAACACACAACTCTTTCTCCTGTCTCTTTCTCCAAAACACGCAACAACACCAGCCCACAAATCCTTTCTCTTTCTCCAAAACCACATTCTTAATACCCACAATTTCTTCACCACCATTATTATTACTACTACTATAATCCTTCACAGTAATGAATGAAAAAACACCCTTGAAACAAACTACCCTCTTCTTCCATTTGCGTGAAACTTGAGAGTGGTGCGTAGTGAAGCAACTGTTTGGTGGCCGGAGCTTGATAATCGGTGGCCTGGATTGGCGAGGTGGCTGAACGGTAGAGGGAGAGGATGTGACTGGGCGGTGGTGTCAGCGGAGAAGGAGGAAGGAGGAAGGAGCGGCGTCGGTAGCGGCACTCTGTCTGATAGTAAGATTGGGTCAGACGGTCTGACCCAATACTTTCACTTTTTTATATATATGAGAATAAAGTGGATAGAGTCTCATTCAAAGAGTGATGGTGACACGTGACGGATTGCACTTCTTGCTTACGCTTTTTAATATATATATAGATTATATGTGTGGCTCACACTCTCTAAACATAACCCTTTCCCCATCTTTTTCTCTCTCCCTGCTTCTTTTCCTCTCTTTTTCACTGCTCGCTTCTTCAGTCGGTCTTCCCTTCTTGCTCAAATTGTTACCATCTAATTAATCTGGTCCACAAGGTTAGTCCCCTTCTTCCTTTCTTTTTTGATGTTGATATTGTTGTTGCTTAATCTTGTTAAACGATTATAATTGATAGTGCTTTAATATACTAATTTAATTTATTTGGTGAATAAACAAAGTAGGTTTGTCATTTTGCTTTTCTTTTGGTTGATTATTTTATTTGGTTGCATGACCCATTGATTAAATAATTATGAAACTGCATTGTACAGTAATTGACATGGGTATTTATAATTGTATACATATTAAATGTCAGAATGAGAAAAAAACGGAATCATAATTAACATGGGTATATATTATTGAATTTCAGGATCAAACAAAAAATTGAATTGTACATTCCAATATTTCAACTTTCTGCATTGTGTGTGTTGAAAGTGTGGCATGGAGTTTATTTTGTGAAGAAAAAAGTGGTGGAATATGAAGGTGGAAGTTTAATAACACGGTGTTGGGGAGTTGTGCTTCGATACACTGCAAGACATAATCTTGAAGGTACTTAAGTATGCTAGTAGTGGACATATTTGGTTTAGGAAGAAAGGATTAAATTTAGCCACAAGTAAAGCCAAATTGCAAAATGATTCAAATATTAGGGATTTGATTCAGTCAAAGGATGGAAACAACATAATTACTGTTTATGTTGAACATAAACCACAAGAGGAGGAAAAAGCAGGTCACTTATCTACTGAGGAAATTGAGGAGAGTTTGTTAGTGGAGTGTAACACCCCGCCCAAACCGAACCCTTTTTATATTTAATAAACTCGTTTGAGGGGAAATCAACGAGGGTTCGATTCGGATGGAGCGTTACCGCCGCACTCAACTCCTTGGAATTAAGTGCAAGGCTAAGTAACTAAAACATATTCATTCCAAACTTAATAAAAGATCCTTACAACTAAATTAAGCTAGTTCGTTAAATACTAAATACTACGAGTTTCAGAGTTCCAGCGGAAGCAAAATATTAAACTAGGTGGATGACAACTTCTAGTTGATCTCTCATAATTCCCCTCGATCACCCACCTGCAAATAAATATGGAAAAAGACAAGAGAGACAAGCTCCAAAAAATCAGATAAACTGAGTAATTCCAACTCCATCCCGTAAAGTACTTAAGTTAAAATAATTGAAAATAATATATATGTCGAGTTGAAAAGCTTTGCACATAAACATATACAGTTAAAAGTCACATCAATATAATATTCCAATTCATTTACGAAAGGGAAGGAGAACGCTAGCAAGCCGGTGATACACCACGTAAATCCACTTGCTAATGTGAGCCGGTGATACACCACGTAAATCCACTCACATGTGGGCCGGTGATACACCACGTAAATCCACCCACAAAAAGTAACATTGGCCATAAAACAGAGTCCCTAGTGTGCACACCCCTTCTAACTTGGAACACATCAAGCTAGAAGGGAGACAAATAACAGAAAAATCAGCACAGTAACTAAAGAACCTGTAGGTGGCCGCTGAACCTCCCATACAGGGCAACCTGTTCATCACTTCCTTTCGATATTCCACTTTAAGTGATTAATATATTTTATGAAAGTCATCACTTAAATCACATATACATCATCTTATTTAACCAAGTACGAGTATATTCATTCCCACATCCATAACTCAATTTATTCACGGCTTATCCAAAAAGCCCATTTTCATTCATATACAAACCATCACTAGTAAATTTAATAATCCATCGTTTTCCAATTTATAACCAATCCATTATCAATTTTTATTTTCAAACTTTTAATAACGATAACAGCATAGTAACAATGATAATGATAATAATAATAATAACGATAATAATACTAGTGATAATAATATTCATAATAAATAATAATAATAATAATAATAATAATAACAATATTAATCTTTAATAAAACAAAAGTCGAGGATGAAAGATTAAGTCGTTATTTTAATTACGAAGTTAACGATGCTATGATAATCATTGTCATAGTCCATAGTCCATGTTCATGATCCATATCCATAATCCATAGTCATTAGCCATCTTACTAATCGTATTCATAATCCGCATTTAGGTCAATAGTTATAATCCATAATAGTTCCATAATTATGATCCATATTTCTAATCACATAGTCACGTAATCAAATTATTTTATACTACGGGATCTACGTTTAGATGGACATCGAAAATTACCTCTTGAAGCGTGCCCGAAGTTAAGCCACGAGTTGATCGCACTCTTGATAATCTTCTTCTACTAGATCGGAATCTACAATTACACTGGATCTAAAATTAGTTTCCTAAATAACCCCTTTATTTTATTTATAAAATAAATAACTTAAATAATTCAAATAACTTAAATAAAATTTATTAATTACTTTAAAAGAGTTTCATAAATCAAAGTTTATGGTTTCAAATTATTTATTAAAAAAATCATTTTAAGTACTTAGAGATTACTTAAACTTTTAATTTTTATTAACTTTAAACAATTATTCTAAATATAGAAAACTAACTTTATTTTATAAACATAATAAATATGTTTAGGTCATTAAAGACTAAGTCAAACATCATTAAGCAACCAATTAATTTTAATAAGTAAAGAAAATACTTTATCTTTATTTTAATAACAAATAAAACTTAAAAAGAAGGGGGGGGGGAAACTGATTCACTGATTCACTGAATCAGTTTCAGCGAGAAGGGAGAACAGGGGAAAAACAGAGGAGGAGGAAGAATAAGGGAGGAGGTGGTGCTGGCTGGTGGTTTGTGGGCTGCGGCAGCAGGCGGTGGGGCCGCGGTGGTCTGGCGGGGCGAGTTCAGGCGAGTGGTGGGGAAGGGCGAGGCTGAGCGTGGTGCGGGCTGGGTGCGTCTTGGGCGAGCAGCGTTGGCTGCGTTTTGGGCGAAGGAGGAGAGAAGGTTGGGTGGTGGTGCCTGTGCGTGGCTGTGCGGCGAGGGTGGCGCGGCTCAGGGAGGGGCGAAGTTCGTGGTGGTCAGGCGGTTGTTCCGGTGAGTCAGGGGTGGTGCGAAGGTGGTTCAGTTGGTGGTGAAATTTGTAAAAATTTTCTTTTATTTTCAACATTAAAATCAGAAATTGAAAGAGAAGAGGGAGAAATTGAAGCAACCTTAGAATGTAATGGGTTGCTTGAGTAATTGGATGGGTGTAGCTCAGTATTTATAGAGGAATTGGGTCAGATTTTTTGAGCTTGGAGTCAAACTCCATCAATGGTGAAGATCTTTGAATTTGAAAATCTGATATTGTTTTGACTACTTTGCTCAGATTTTCCTAAGTTTTAGTTGAAGTGTTGATGAAATCTGACAAGAGTGATGGAGTGTTTGGATTTTTGCTCTTGGATGTGTTGTAGGCACATGAGGGAGGGAGGAAGGTTGAAGAAGGAGTGAATCAGACTTTTGTTTTCTGATTTTGGTGTTTTTATTTTTTTTTCTTTTATTTTTTTTTATTGTTTGGGCTAAGGTACTTAGACTTTGGTATTTGTTTGGGTTGGACTCTCAATGGGTTTTTTTGTCAATGTGGATGGACAATGATTTGAATAAGAATGCCCACAACCAAGTAAATATTTTAATAATAATTAAATTAATAGAAATAATAAAATGAATAATTAGTTTGTAAAAAGAATATATTTAAATCAAATCATTTAAATAGAATCACTAAATAATTCAAAACTAAATAAATCATTTTTAATAAACATTATTAATTCAAAAACTAAATGAAATCATTTATAATAAATATTATTATAAAATAAACTTGAATTATCGGTAGATAAATTTAAGTGGAAAATAATATTAAAGCTTAAGAAATAATAAAATAAGCTTTGAAAGTTGGGGTATTACATGGAGTCACTAGATTCTTATGAATCTGCTTAGTTGGAGGAAAGCAATAGTGAGAGTGGAAGGGAGACAGAGGATGATGATGGGGAGGATACAAAGAATAAAGGTGGAAAAGAGACTAAAGGGCAGTTTGGTGGGGCTCAAGAAGGTGAGTGGGAAAGAGATGTTGAATTGGTGTATTTATTTCAGAATTAAAATGACTTGGAAACTTGGCTAGTGAATGAGTCTCTAAGCCCATACCACATTGAGGCTGAAATCCTAAGCCCAAATGATGTCGGACAACCTTTTATTAATTCCCAACTTGTTCCTAACAATAGCAAGAAAACCACCATAAATCTGCCTTCAAGGAAAAAGAAGGGTAGGTAAAAAAAGGTATTGTGGAGGTAGAGAATAAGGAAACATGAAAGTGGTTCGGGAGCTACTAGTTACAGATCTTGGATCAATTGTAGAGCATGAGAAGAAAGATATGACCTTCATGTCAAATAGACAAAAAGTAGGGTTTTCATTTGCTTAATTTTTAGTTAAACTACATTGGTTACCACAGTCACTCGTGTATTTGCACATTCCATGCAGGGACTTCTTGATGCATTTTCAAAGGTGGTGCCCCAAGTAGAGATTAAGTATTGTTATAGGCACATTTGGGCTAACTTTAAACTAGCCTTTTCCGGAGAGGCATTCAGGGTTATGTTTTGGAAGGCTACAAGAGCCTTAACGCCATTAAGCTCTTCTTTTATATGGTTTTGAATTAAAACTTATTTTCATTTTCATGCATGGTTGTTCATATACTCTCATTGTGTTTTTTTAGGATTATTTTGAATCACAAATGGAGTCAATTAAGATGTTGTCAAAGGATGCTTACAATTACTTGGTTAAGATCCCTCCCAAACACTGGAGCAGGCATACATTCACAACCAAGTCAAAATCAACGATGATTTTGAATAATTGTTGTGATTCATTCAATAATGTGCTGAGAGAAGCAAGAACTCAACCAATTCTAAGCATGATAGAGTGGAGAAGAAGGTATGTAACGAAGAGTGCATGCACTAAAAGAGAAGGTCTTGACAAATTTGTGGGAAAGTAATGCCAACAACTGTGAAGCAACTAAAGATAGCAAAAGAGGGGTTGTATGGAAATAAAGTCAGATGTACACAAATTTGAGGTGGACCATGGACACAATAGATATGTGGTGAATCCTGAAAACATAACTTGTGGTTGCTTTAGGTGGGACCTCAGTGGCATACCATGTTGTCATGCATTCATGTGTATAATGTTCAATCGAGCTGAACCTAAGGACTATGTCCATAAGGCATACTCAAGAGAGGTATTTGTGTTAGCTTACTCACCTGTGTTTCACCCCCTACCTGGCATGAGCCAACCCGCTCCTTATACTGTGGAGCGTCCGCTCCATGCTTGGAGCGCCCGCTCCAAGAACGCTCCTAGGCCGCTTCAAGTTACTGCCTACTTCTCTTCACTTCTTCACCGCTCCGCCTCTTTTGGAGCGCCCGCTCCCCTGTTTTGGAATCTCTTCCTTGTAAATCTAACTTTAAACACTTCAAGAAGAGATTAGATGGGGGAGGGAGGATGCACATGCACATGCAATGATCTATATGCAACCTAACTACATGCAAATAAACTAAAACTAAATGCAAAGCATGAGAATATGAGAAAGGATGAAAAAGGGGAAGAAAAGGAAACTATATGGCCTAAAATGCATCTAAATGACCTAAAACTAAATGCAAATAAGTGAACCTAAAGTCCACTTATAAACTGCACATCCTGAACCATTGCCCCCACCTTTCAAGAACCTCCCCCCTGAAGGCCAACAAAGAAAAAGAGAAGAAAAGAGCAGGGGAAGATGAAGAGATAACGAATCCACAAGTAGTGAAGAAAAGAAAACAGCCAAAATGTGGCAATTGTGGAGATTATGGCCACAACAAGAAGAAATGCAAGAACGAGCCGACTCCTCCTCCACCAACAAAGAGGAGAGGTAGACCTTTTAAGAAACAAGCTGGTTCCACACGTGTTGCTGGTGGTGAGCAAGAAGTTCTGTATGTATAATAAGTTTTGCAAGCCCCTCCATCCTCCCACATGATTGAGTAATTAGTCTCTTTTTTAGGTTAACTCTGGTTCTTTTGGATGTGGATTTATCAGACTATAGTGTTTTTGGTTATTCCTTTTGTTTTCCAGTCATTTCTTTGTTTTGTGGGCATTTATTTCAAGTGACAACTTCTGTAGTTGATTAATGTTCTATTTTTTTTAGGTAAAATAAAATATTATAGCTCAATCAACTATTTACAACCTAACTTGTCTTGGGGTAGACATGCCTACTAGGTGGGCACCTCAGCCCCAAACAAGGGAAATAGCCAGCAACTCTCCTGGTAACAACTACCAATATCAACTAAACAAAACTGCATGATGTATGTATGTTCCTCATCCACTCTCTATCCTTGTTAGTAACTTTGGCACTATACAACAATTTACATCTATTGAGAACAAATTTTTTTATCTGATTACAAGTATAAGCAATCATTGGTGTTTGCATTAGCCATAGAGACTGATTCCTTGCTCTCCAGACATGGTACAAAATAACAGCCACAACAGCTTACACCACCTTGCTCTGGATGACTGTCATAGATATTCTCCTTCTTAGCTAGTTTATCACATTAGCCATGGTGCTATGATTTGCTCTGTAACCCAACCACAACATTATCTCCTTCCAGACTTTTATGGCATATGTGCAATCAAAAAACAAACTTTGATGAGTTTCCTCAGCATCTCCACATAGGCAGCATTCAACAGTTTGAGAGATGCCAAAAATCTGTAGCCTAGCTCTAACCTGTAATCTTTGAAGCATTACAAGCCACCAATTGAATTTGTGTTTAGGAACAGATATTCTGTTCCAAATAATAGAGGTCAACTCCTCTTTCCTACCTTCCTCGGTAATGGATTTGTATGCCTTCTGAATGGAGTAATTCCCATTACTAGTAGGCCACCAATTAGCACTGTTTAGAGTATTTAGGCAAGCTCTTGTGTTGCATATCCTCCTCCATATCCAGCTAGCATTAGAGGAGGGAGTATAATCCCTCCACACTTTGTTCTTCAAGTATACACTATGAATCCATCTGATATCCTTCTTTGTATCAATTTTCCAGATAATCTTGCCTATAGCTAGATTATTCCATATAGCAATGTCTCTGATTCCCAAGCCACCAAACTTCTTAGGCTTGCAAACATTACTCCACTTGACATAACCTGGCTTAGCTCCTTTATCACTGCCTTCCCATAGAAACCTCTTGCAAATTTGATTAGTTCTATGTATGACAGCCATAGGGATGATCAAAATTTGCATCTAATAAGTGCACAAGCTCATTAAAACCGAATTAATAAGTTGGAGTCTTCCAGAAAAGGATATATTCCTTGACTTCCAGCTATAAATTCTCATGGTGATTTTATTGATCAGTGGTTCACAATCACCCATATTCAGCCTCTTGTTGCAGATGGTTGAAAGGCCATTTGCCTAGTAAGAAACCTGTTTTCTGACAAATGATATCCAAAATTGTGCTAGTCATATTAGCATGATATATCTCAGACTTTGAACCATTGGCCTTTAAACCAGAAACACTATCAAAATGCTTGAGCCCTTGAATTAACCTGTTTGCACTCCTCAGATCTCCCTTACAAAACAACATTAAATCATTAGCAAAAAAAAAAGTGATTTAGTTTCAAAGCTCTGCATCTAGGGTGGAAGCTTCCATACAAAGAACAAAGAGTAAGGGAGACATGGGGTCACCCTCTCTCAGCCCTCCATTAGCACTAAAGAAACCCTGATTAGTGCCATTTATTAACTAAGTGAAACTGATTGTGGTAATACAGGCCATAATAACCTCCATGAAATGATCAGGAAACTTAAAAGCCTTGAGAAGATCCTTGAGGAACTGCCATTCTACAGTGTCATATGCTTTCTGCAGATCCACTTTTAGAAAACAACCCTTAGGAGAATTCTTCCTAGCATAGTGCCTTACCAAATCCTGACATACAAGAACGTTATTAATTATGCTCCTCCCACACACAAAAGCACCCTGATTTTGAGAAATTAAATCAGGTAGTTTCAGCTTCAATTTTGAACAAATGAGCTTTGATATACATTTATATAGCACTGAGCAACATGTTATAGGTCTGTAATCAGCTACCTTCACAGGACACTTGACCTTTGGAACCAGAGTAACAGAAGTAGATTTGATCACCTTGAGCATCTTGCCCTCCTTGAAAAACTCCTTGACAACTGCCACCACCTCCTCCTCAATAATG
This sequence comes from Patellifolia procumbens, assembly GCA_947645195.1. NCBI lineage: Eukaryota > Viridiplantae > Streptophyta > Magnoliopsida > Caryophyllales > Amaranthaceae > Patellifolia > Patellifolia procumbens. The sequence continues at coordinate 48,645 of CANSGD010000323.1, forward strand.
CCCCAATTCTTTTTAAAAAACAAGCTATTGTACCTATCCACACTTGGAGCCTTATTATTTGGAATAGACTAAATTGTTGCTTTTATCTCCTCTCTAGTAAATTCCAGATCCAGGGAGTTAATCATGCTATCATCCAGCACAGGGCCACACTTCATGATTTTCTGACTGAGTTTAGGCAATGAACCCTTACTTCCATTCATGAAAGTAGAGAAATGTTGAATAAACTCCTGACATACCTCACTAGGATCAACAACCCAATCACCATCACCATTTTGAACTGTGTTGATTCTGCTTCTGCTATTTTTGGCTTTTAAAGCTCTATGGAAAATGGCACTATTGTCATCACCATTGCATACCCATTCCTCCCTAGCTTTCTGTCCGAGGAAAGATATATGTGCATCATGAGTTTTTCTGTAGCTATTATAGGCCTCAGCTTCTTTACTGGCTGCCTCTGCACTATTAGGATTCTCATGCAGTAACTTTTGTGCTTTATCTAAGTGAATCCCAGCCTCCTTATCTCTGGCAGCAATATCATTGTAATGAACATGGTTCATTGCCTTCAGCTTTGTTTTAAGAGTTTTAAGTTTCTGGGCAACTTTGAACATGGCATACCCCCTCAATCTCCATATTCCAATGCTCTTTCATAAGCTCTTCAAAGCTATCATGCTCATCCCACATAAGCTCTTCAAAGCTATCATGCTCATCCCACATATTGAAGAATCTAAAGGGTTTGTTACTCTTAACATCTGGGAAGCATCTAACAATAGCAGGGCTATGATCAAATTCACCCTCAGGTAAGAAATTGACTTTTGCATTAGCAAAGGAGCTAATCCATTCACCATTGGCTAACACCCTATCCAACTTTGTCATTACTTTATGCTCACCCTCCTGTTTATTAGTCCTGGTGAAAAACCTACTAGTAAATTTCACATCATGTAGGCCACAATGATGCACACACTCTTTAAATTCCTCCATACCTCTTCTAGACTGTAGTCCCCCATTTTTCTCCTCAGCATTCAATATGATATTAAAATCACCAGCCAACATCCAAGCTCCTTGGATGTTATTAGCTAAACTGCATAGTTCACTCCATATAGCAACTCTGTCTTCTCTTTGGTTATATGCATATATGAAAGTGCAATCAAACCAATTTTTACTTCTATTAGGCTTTAATCTACAATGCACCATTTGAGCAGTGCATTTGACAATATCCACCTGAAAGGAGCTAGGATCCCATCCAATAATAATCCTACCTTTTCCATTCCAAGGTATGTTGGTAGTGATAAACCAATTAGGGCAAATATTTAGGTAGAGAGCACCTAGTTTAGCTGCTCTCACCTTAGTTTCCAGAAGATAAAACATTTTAGCCTAATGCAAACAAAGCATTTGCTTTACTTCATTTTGCTTGCCAATACTGTTTAGCCCCCTGGTATTCCACACAACAATGTTATCCATTACAGGATGGGGGTGCCACCCCCAGGCTCTCCCACTTGTTTCCCAGGCTCTTTCTTCTATCACCATCATCCAGTACTGTAGTAACATTATCACCCCATACCTGCTCATCAGGAACAACAGCCTGTAACAGAACATTGAAGTTATTTACAGTCTGTACTACAACAGATGTCACTACCTTTCCCTGATTCTGCTCATGTCTCTGACCACCAGTTACAATGATGAATCCATCCTCATCCACAGTTCTGGTTTTGGTAGATTGCTGAAGCTTCTGTGGTTGTATGGCTTTTAGCCATACCTTCCTCTATTGTTTCATGTACCAGCAATCCTCAGTTTCATGCCCCATCTTCTTGCAAAATGAGCATGTAGTTTAGGCTTCCATTCATATACCACCTCCTGAGTCACCTCAACACCTTTTTCATTGATAAAAGTAACCTGATCACGGAAGCTTTGATCAATCTGCACCTCAATCATGACCCTTGCATCCTTCAATCTTTCCCTATGCTCAGTGTAATGATCCAGTTTCACAATCTCTTCAATACCCTCCACAATCTTCCCCAAACATCTAAATCCCCAATACTTCAGATTTAGGTTGGGCAATTAGATCCAAATTGGCACCTTCTGAGTACACATCTCCTCCATCTCCATATCTGGGTTCCATGGTTTAACCATGACAGGCTTACTATCAAAGGTAACATTACCTTTAAGAACCTCATCAACACCACCCCTATCCTTGAATCTCACCACAAACCCCTTCTCCAATGGAGCTACAATATTAACACCCCATTTACCCTATATTCTCTTCACAAATCCCTCCATAACATGGGGTGGAGGGTTAGCACCAACCACAAAACAGTTAACAGCTATGTTCCAGAATTCAATTTCCTCCTTAACATCATCAATTTCAATCACAGGTTTATGCATCTTTTTATTAGACACATCTATATTGATTCCACTATCAATGGACTCTACATTCACAGGAATACTCAATGGAACAGTAACATAATCAGAAATTGGGGCATTAACATGAGTATCAGTCACATTCAACTCAACTATATTATCACCAACATTAAATGCGCGAATAATTGGAAGTTGAGGGGATTTCTCCACAGAATTACCTCCATTAACACCATTGCTAGGGTTTGGTCGACTGTCCACCTGATGCTGGCTTTGAATTTGCTCATTATCGCTCCCAGAATCATCATAATCTTCCTCATTCGAAGATATCTCCAGCTCCGAATTCCAAGACACATAGACCGCTATTGCAGCCTCAATGGTTTCTTGATCATTCTCCTTACTCTTGTTCTTGGGATTCTTAATACACTTCTTCTGGGAATGCTTGTTATTCGCATTGGAATTATGGTTATTCTTGCTTTCCATCGCACGATTTGGCTTACTACCTTGACCCTTCTTACTTCGAGTTTGCGCCATGGCATCACACCTCAGTGGAGCTCGAAGAGAGAGGGTTCACTAGTAGAAAATTAATGTTCTATTTTTGTTGCATAAGACCCTATATTATTATTATTATGCAATGACAATGTGATGGCTTGTTTATGATTTGGTACTATAAGTCCAGTTTATGATTGGCAAATACAAGCATAAACCATAAAATACGACTAAACATTATTTCAAGAAAGTAGATCATTACAACAGATTCCATCACCATCAAATACACCAAATCCTTAAAATAAGTCCCTCCCAAAAAGTTGTTTGCCCAAATAGTGAATACTACCAAATGTCAGTATTACAATTTGTGAGAGTAAATGGAAAGAAGTGGGTGAGGGTTATTAAATAGGTTTTCAGAGAGGAGAATTTGCTGCGTGTAAGGGAGAAAGGTTTATGTTTGAAGATTGTGAGCCACGCATATAATTAGAGCAAAAAAATAGTTAACACCTGAAAGCTGACTAATTAGGCCCGAAATTGTCATCAAGGTGCTAAATAAAACCGTTTATCTAAGTTCATGGTGCTAAACAACAATTAAGCCAATGGATCAGGACATATCTAAGTATTAAAGAAAGAAAAATAAAATAGTGATGCTCCCAAGTTCGATCTCTGGTAGAGTTTGGGAAGTGCAGGCCCTGTCACCGCTGTGCCAACACGCTAAATTAGTATGCGAACAAATTCTAACTACGCTTACTCTCTTCATTAAAAAATCAGTACAATTGGACTTCTGTCCGTGGGCCCAGGGTGGGTGCCCCGCCTACCCTAGCCCAGGGACGGGCCTATTGACCATATACCACTGTCATTACATATACGTTCACACACTAAGACGTAATTCATTCTAACAAAATATACTAGAAAAAAAGTAAAAAAAACGTGTTTCATCTATAAAAGCTACATTATGCTTCACTTCTCCCACTAACTCAACATCCAACATTTCATTTTCAAAACATCTCCATAAAGTACTCCAATACACTTAAAACATGAAAGCTAAACGCAACCCCTACTTGCTTAACTTAACCTCTCCAAACACCTAAAATATCCTTTTTAACCCACCCACTCCTCTTTCCCGTGTATATATAGGGATCTGAGGCAGTGACCACACTTCTCCTCCATTGAAGCTTTGGATTTGTTGTCAGCCTGCCATCTTATCACCTTTCAAGACCTCTGCCTATGAACAATTAAAAGACTAATATATTAACAAATTCTGAAACCCCAAGAGTGGCTAATAATCCCATTAGCAGACTGAATTTCACAAACTAATTACATGTCAAGTCATAGTTTTACTTCCTTAGAAATAGAACATCAATTCGAATTTTCTTGTGTTCTCTTCTATGTTACATGATTATTGGTTAAACCATCATTGTATTAGAAAGATATCAGATTGTGATGCACCATATTATAGGGATTCCACTATCTTGGACATTTTTGAAACTTTAAATCCTATTTTAATATTTCACCCAATCTACACGAATCGTTCAAGGATGTTTCATACAATTTACATGAAATTCTCATTTATGTTTTATTCAATCTGCAAGAACTTTTTTGCAATTGTTCCATGAACATTGCACAAAATAGGGCTATTGGTTTCATGCAGATTGCATGAAATTTGGGAAAAGAGTTCAAATAAAAAAAATTTGAGACTTACATATGATTTTAGGTTGTGGCTATAAAATATCATTCATTGTAGATCTAATACGGTGTTATTCTATCATTTATGTTTCTCTGTAGAGGTGGATGGAGGAGGAAGGAGAGGTTTTTTAATCAATGAAGGTTCAATAAAGATTTAGGAGTTGCGTTAAGTAAAAAGAGGTTATGTTTAGTATTCCCCACTTAAAAACCCCTAAAATTCACCACATATTATTCCTCAAACACAAACACATTCAAAAGAAAGAAAAAATGGGTAATGCAATCTCAATCAATGCATCCCCAACTTTTCCTTTATTTTCTCATCGTCATATCACCAAACAACATACGCTTTGGAATAGAATTTTGGTTGATTTTTCATTCGACAACAAGTTGAATCTTATTTATCTCCAATCAGATGTTTTTTCTCCCTTTTTATCTTTCTCTTTCATATGCTCGATTTTTACTTTCTTTTTTTGACTCATTTTTTCACTCTTATTTATACGATATATTTTATGGAAGGGTACACTTGGAATATAGAAAATTATTACAAAGCTTGACCAAATAATTATAGCCTTTTTTGTTATAGGTAATTTTATCTTGTTATACCAAAAGTTAACATGTTACACCTATGGCTTGTTCATCAACCAATCACTAAAAATACTATGGTACATATATCAAAATAGTGTAAATGTCATTTATATATAAGGGATAATCCATTTTATACTAAACTGACAAAGTAACCAAACAACGTCGAAAGGGAAAACTTGGAATTTAGATAATTACTACAAAAACTTGACCAAATTTGACCATCATAGTAAGGGATATATTTTATGATCTATTTTCTCCTATGTGTTGTAGGCTAGTAGTGTAAATGATGTGCATCTTCCCAATTGACATAAAAAACAAAGGAAGAGAAGGGAAATGAAATACCGGTTTTAAAATCGGCATGCTACCTCCACAATCGTAGCCGCAATCTTGCATTAAAGGATTGGTATGAACATGAGTTTGGGATCGAAAAACACTATGTGGACATGCATGGAAAAATGTTTGACGGACATACGTACCAAAGGACACAATGAATATTTTAACTATTGTCATATCTATGGTAATTAGCAAGAAAAAAGAATATTTGATCATTAAGCTGTTTGTAAGAAAGAGCCATGGGAAGAACATACTGATTGGCAGATCTTGAATTTTTTTGTTTAGGGGCTCAATTTTTACAATATATGCTTTTGATAGTTGGAATTAGTATATGTAAACTTAACAAAATTTATCTAATCCTATTAACCAAATGACTTGATCCAAAACTTGAACTAAAGTGGATGACCCGATTTTAACCCAAAATTTAAAATAAACCAAACTTAATCAAAAACTAATTCGACCCAAAATTGACCCTATATCCAAATAACTTGAATTATATTTACACGATTCGATTATTGCCCGAAACCTAAATTAAACAAAACCAAAATCAAACTTAAATTTTAATCGACAGAGATTCGAATTGAATAAGACTTCTACATGAAATGTCGTCATGAAACTCAATATGACCCGACAAAACTCGAAGTTAATTTGACATATACCGAATTGATTACCTATAATATAAACATGGTTTTTACAATGAATGAGATATATGGTTTTTGCATTTCATGAGGGGCACACATGTTTTGTCAACTCCCACCTCACTACATCATATTAAACAGTTTATAAATCTCACATTAGTTTACAAAAATCTATCATTGCTAATAGTAAAGCTAATTCGGAGGCTGTGAATTCTTATAGAACTATGAAGGAGCATGTGGGAGGTAACCAAAATGTAAGTGCATTAATGAGTGACTTCAATTATTTCAATTGGGATGTGATGAAACATATTAGAGGCTATAATGCAAAAATGCTAATAGAAAACCTTATAAAAAATAAAGAGATGTGTAGTTCATTCTACTATGACTATGATGTTGATGATGAATGACATTGATTAGGGTTTTTTAGGTGGATCCCGTTTGTTTGAAAAAATATGCATTGTTTGGAGATGTTATTTCATTTGACACGAACTTTTCCATGAATCAGTATTCCATGGTGTTTTGCACTTTTTGCTGGAATTCACCATCACAAAAGTTGTTACTTTTGGCGCGGGACTCTTAACTAAGAAAGATGTAGAGTCTTTTATGTGGTTGTTTAATGTATTTATGAAGGCGATAGGTAATTGTGCTCCAAAACTCATCATCACCGATCAAGATCTGACAATAAAAATTGCTTTTACGAAAGTGTTTGATGTGGAAAAACTTAGACATAGGTGTTGCATGTGGCATATTATGAAAAGGTTATCAAAGAAAATAGGTCAAAAACTTATGTGTAATGAAGACCTTTTATCGGCATTTTGTTCTTTTGTTTGGAGTAAAGAAATAAAGCCTATAAAGTTTGATAAGAGGTGGCATTCAATATAGTCTTTGTATCATTTGACTAACAGTGAATGGCTTAACCATATGTTTAGCATCAAAGAATGTTAGATATCAGCTTATTACAATATGTCCTTTTGTCTGAAATTGTGAGACAACTTCAAGATCTGAAAATGAAAAAAACTTTTTTAGTCATTTCAGCACTCCCTATCTTACCTTCTTTGCATTTTCAATGAGAAAAGAAAGTGCCATGGATGCCTAAAGATACAAGCAAACTTTGTTGACCTATAGCTGAAAGAACTTAAAGCCACAAAGAAAAACCCCTTCAGACTTTTGGAGATACATGCATCGGAAGAATTTACGCATAAAATTTTTTACGAGTTCCAAGTGGAGCTAACACTAGCTTGTTTTCAATGTGGCATTTAAAGCATGTCCATAGAAGGAGACATAGGGAACATATGTATTATTGGTGGGAGTTTAGTTACTATGATAAGTTTATACCGTAGCATACAACACCAATAAAAGGTTCGCAAAATGTTCTTGTAAAAGGTTTGAAAAAGAAGGGATTCCTTCTAGACATATAAGAAAAGGGAATCAAGTGTTTGCCAAAATGGTACATTTTTCAGTCGATGGACCAAAATTTCCATGAGTAACTCTATATATGATTTGGTCCGGGTGAAAGTTTAATCGCTCATTGCTTGCAAATTAATAATTTGAAGAAAAAAAATGGAGAACTATGGTATGAGATCTTCTCATGCGTGTCACTAGCGGAGCAAAAAGAAGAGTATATTGGTGGTTTTCTGGAAAGAATTAAGGGGTTTAAAGAAGAAATGATCACTATGGGTAATCAAGATAAACACGAGATTTTCTGGTGAACTCGAGATCTACAAGCTCGATTTCCGCTCAAATAATGACGAGATTCCGATGGTAACTCCGGTTGCGAAGAGTTTTCTTTGGGCTTGATTGTTGCTGGTCCCATTGATGGAAGTATCGGCGTTTGGAATTTATTTGATTGATCACCATTTGAACTTGATTTGAGAATTCCAGGTGAAGGATTGAGAAATGAAACCTTGGATTGACCTTAGGCTAGTCATTAGATTGACTTCACCATGACAATAGGTGTTTGAATTCCTAGGACCCTATTTGAATCACTATGAGTTGTGGAAATACATAATTGAGTGATTCTACCATGAGAATAGGTAAAATTGGTTGATTAGGTCCTCCTAATTAGCTGGAGAAAGTGATTAGGAAACATGTGAGTGACTTAGTCCCCTAATCAACCCTATCGAATCCCCTTGGCTTGACAAATTGGTTACTATATGGTTAGCTTATTAATCCCCTATCCCTAGTGCCTATTTTATATAGTCTAAATCCAATCATTTAGTTTAATTGCTAGTTAATTAGTTCATATTTTCTTAGTTAATCACTAAATTCCAAAACACACCAAAAATTGACTTAACTCGCCTAATCGCTTCCAAACTTTAATTAATCTTGCTTCCTCGTGGATTCGACCCTTTCTTACCCTAGTTAGGTTACTAATTGTCTCAAAAACTTGAAATATGTGCTTCAAAGATGTCAAAAGATGAACTTAGTACTGAGATCCAATCCGCCTGAATCGAACAGAAGAAGCTTTACTCGAAGGATGGGATCAAATTGTGAGAAGTGCCACTTCATGATGGAGGATGAAATGTGTTGGGATGCAAGATTTCCCGAAAGGAAATTGAGGTAGATGGGGACAAGATTGAGGCCATAGAGAAGTTGTCCTCACCTACTACGATGACGGGAGTCCGTTCTTTTTTGGGTCACGTTGGTTTTTACCATTGGTTCATAAAGGGCTTTTCTAATATCGCTAGGCCTTTATCTAGCCTCTTGCAAAAAGATATTGAGTTTGTTTTTGATCATGATTGCATGAAAGCTTTTGAGACCTTAAAGCATGCCCTTATTCCCGCCCCCATTGTGCTAGCTCCGGATTGGAGCTTGCCTTTTAAACTAATGTTTAATGCAAGTGATTATGTAGTGGAATCCGTCTTAGGGTAAAGAAAAGAAGGGAAGATTCATGTCATCCATTATGCGAGCAAGCCACCTTATATAGCCCAAAAGAACTACGCCACAACGGAGAAGGAGTTGTTGGCGGTATATTTGCCTTTGATAAGTTTCGGCCTTATCTTGTGTGGATTTCATGGGGCCTTTCCCTTCTTCTCTTGGTAACTCCCACATATTAGTGGCGGTCGACTATGTCTCCAAATGGGTGGAAGCTATCACCTCTTCTACAACTAAAGACAAGGTAGTTACCAAGCTCTTCAAGACCGTGATAATCTCAATATTCGGAGTTTCGAGAGCCGTGATTAGTGATAGGGTATCACATTTTGTTAAAAAGAGCTTCCAAGCTCTCCTCTCAAAATACGGGGTGCACTATAATATGGGGCTATCTTATCATCCCCAATGTAGTGGCCAAACGGAGGTGTCCAATAGGGAAGTGAAGCTCATCGTAGAGAAGGCCGTGAACCTAATTTGTAAGGATTGGTCATTGAAGCTTATGATGCTCTATGGGCTTATAAAATGACTTTCAAGACCCCTATTGGCACTATCCCCTACAAGCTTGTCTATGGGAAGTTGTGCCATTTGTCGGTTGAATTGGAGTATAGGGCGTATTGGGCTATAAAGACATTGAACTTTGATCTCAAAGCTTCCAGGGAAACAAGACTTTTTGATATCCATGAACTTAAAGAGCTTGAGGGATGCTTATGAGAATGCCCGAATCTACAAGGAGAGAACAATGACATGACATGATCGAAGAATCATAAAGAGGGAGTTCAAGGTAGGAGACAAGGTACTTCTTTTCAACTCTAGGCTAAGGCTCTTTCCCGAAAAGCTTAAGTCTAGATGGAGTGGCCCTTTTGAGGTTAGGAAGGGAAAGGGGAACTCAAGGTGAATGGTCAAATGCTCAAGGTGTACTATGATGGAGCACAAATTGAGAGTTCATTCCATATCACCTTGGATGATTACTCCCCTCCCCTATGAAGTTTTTCTTTGTAGGGAGGTCAAGCTAGTGATTCTATAGAAGCGCGTGGGAGGCAACCCAATTTCTTAGTGCATTGGAAATGAGAAAAAGAAAGAAAAAAATTGAGGAAAAGAAAGAAAAAGAAAGAAAAAAAGAGAAAAAGAAAGAAAAAAAAGAGAAAAAGAAAGAAAAACAAAAAGAAAAAATGAGAAAAAGAGAAGAAATACAAAAAAAGAGAGAATATAAAAAAGTAAGTGAATAAGAGATTGAGGAATGAGAAGTTGTATAGGAAGTGGGGTAAAAAACAAGAAAAATGGCTAAGTATGGGAGATAGGGAGGGGTGCGAGCCCCAAAGAACTCAAATAGGGCGCTCCACAAGAGGAGCGGGCGCTCCTCTCAAATTGAAGCGGCCGCTCCTCTCAAATTGAAGCGGCCGCTCCGTTTGTGCACAAAAAATTAAAAGTTACCAGGAATTCTGGAGTGGGGCTATGGCGAGGCTGGAGCGCTCCCCTTCAGGCTTGGAGCGGGCTCTCTAGATTAGGCGGAGCGGACGCTCCACCTTTGCCCAGCTCCCCTTCGCTTTTTTTAAAAAAATTCACGTGCTCATTTCCATTTACTCACTCTATTCGTCCCTACCCCCCTCTCTCACATCACCCTCACTCACTCACTCCCATTCATTCATTCACTCTTTCATCACTTTCAAACTCCTTTTTCTATCTCTAAACTCCATAACCTTCATATCTCCCTCATTTCGCATCTTTTTCACTCACTTTCTTCACAAAACATTCACCATTTCTCCTCCTCTACATAAAGAACCCACTTTCATAAAAAAAGCTCCAAATTTGAAAATTACAAACCAATGCGGTTTACCACCAACCCATCGAAAGAGGAAATGTTGAGCCTTATGTCAAGTTTCCTAATTGACCTCCTCAACATGGGCCGGTACCAGGTTGGAATGAACGCCAACCTATGTACCCGTATTGGCCCCACCGCGACCCACCCTATGATTGGCGGGCCCCCGAGGTTCTAACCTCATGGGTGTTCCCGCCTATCCCCACCCTTATGGCGGTTGGCCGCCGGGCTACTCGGGTGGTTGGGAGCCTCATAGCCCCGCCCCTAGACTTTTATTGCATGATGCCATAGCCTCCCCCTTTGGGATATGTGCCACCACCTCCCCCTTAGGGAGAAGGTCCATCTCATATAGACGAGGACTAGTTCCTCTTGCCCCCATCCCCCTTTACATGTTTTGTATGTGTGCACCGAGGATGGTGCCTTAATTATTTAGGGGGTGTTTATCTTTGATTATGCTTGCGGGAGGTGGCTTTTTGAGGATTTGGGGTGTCTTTTTGGGAACGCGTCTTAGAGAGGATGCATGCAAGGTTGGAAATCCGGGGCATGATAGGGGAGTGCGCTTGCATGATTGATGCCTTTTTTATTTGGATGAGTTTGACCATGGATGACTGATTCCCTTGTATACTATAAGTACATAATCTTCTCTTGTTTTCTTTCTTTTTGTTTCTTTGTATATAGTATTTTTCTTTTCTTTTCTTCTTAGTTCCTTCTTAACCTCTTAGTCATTAGACTACCATGTAACATAGCTGCATAACATTATAGATTTTCATGTCGCTTCCTAATTGCATATAAGATTTGTTTTTGGTAGTTTGCATTTAAGTTAAAAAAATTTAAAAAATAAATAAAATGATTTTGCATCACTTAGTCAAGGAATGACTCTATATGATGACTTTAGAGGTTTGAGGTTGGGAACTTGGCTTTTGAGTAGGGGTGAAGTAGGTTGAGTGTCTTATGTGCTCGTTAGGAGTATGAGGGGTGCTTTAAGCTTGGATGTCTAGGTCTTGTTACGAATAGAACCCTCAATTGTCCGAGACTCGTCTTTAGTGTGAAAAACCGTCACCATTTCCCTATAAAAAGTATTTACGCTCTCCTTTGACCTTGAAAAAGCCTCTTAGAGACCTTGAGAACCCTTTTAGCTTAATGAAATAAAAGGCTAGTAGATTTTTTTTTTAAAAAAGGAGAAAAATAAAATAAAAAACAGAAAAACAGAAAGGAAGAAAAATAATGAGCTTGGTTTGGTTAAATATGTGGTGCATGAGAGCCCACAATTCTAGTAGCCTATACCAAAAGTTCTTATATTTGGCTCCTAGAAATGCTCCAATGCCTTGGGTATGAGCTACCTTACCCTCTTATCGCATCTCACATCGAGTGCTCGGTACGTGCCTCAGAAACATAAATATCGAGTGACTGGTGGACCGCGTGAGGAGGTAGTGTAGGGCCTTTGCAAAAACAAAGGGAATTAGTTACCTTATGAATAAATGTGTTAGCTTGGGGGATCTTGTGAACTTGTGGGGCGTGATTGGTATAAGGTTGAGCGAGTTTTTCCATTTTGTGGGGGAAAGGTGTCACTTAGGAACAATGCGGGCTTGTGTGATAGTTGAGGGACCTCTAGGGCAATCATTTCTTTGCACACTAGCTTAGACCACCCCTTCGACTCCTAACTTGTGGATAAGAAAGGATGGTTATAAGCCTCGAAAAATGGTCGAGATTTCCCTTTACCTTGACACCTCTTATGCCATGGGGGCTTTGACTTTTTGATGCTCATTCTAGCTTTTGTGCATGCATTTGTTTCATTGGGATCGTTGATTCCTTGAGGACAAGCAATTGACAAGCCTCGGGGAATTTGATAAGTGAGCTCTATGCTCACTAATTAGGAGTAATTCTAAGTCATTTAGATGCATTTTAGGTCATGTAGTTTCCTTTTATTCCCCTTTTGCATCCTTTTTCACCCTTTGCATGCCTTAGATTAGTTTTAGTGCATTTGTATTGAGTAGGGTTGCATGTAGTTCATTGCATGTGCATTTGCATCCCCCTTCCTCTATCTAATCTCCTCTTGAGTTCTTGTTGATAGATTTGCAAGGAAGAGGAGTGAACATAGAGGAGCGGGCGCTCCAATATGGGCGGAGCGGGAGCTCCATGAAAGAAGAATTGTAAGAAAGTGAGCAAAAACTTAGAGCGGCCCAAGAGCGACCATGGAGCGGGCGCTCCATTTTACATGGAGTGGGTGCTCCACTGTGCGGGGTGCTCTTTTTGGCCCGTCTTTTTACGCCTTTGCCCTTATGATTACGGGGTAGAAAACCATTTTTGTATAATGAAGATACTTAGTTTTATTTTCAGATTATTATTAGGACTAATTAGAGAGATTCTAGAGTGAGAAGTTACATTTCTAGTGTGAGAAAATGGATCTAGTTTGTGAATGTTGATGATTGAAGCTCTATCAACTGAGGTTTTTGATTAATTTTCATCTATATTTGAGTATTACTTCTTACCCTTCTTTTTATTGTTTTAATACTTTGTTGTATTTTGATTAAGGATTCATTAGTTGTGATTAATTGTTGATTAATTTGGTTAAAATAATTTTCACCATTGTTGATCCATCGTTGTTGCTTTAAACTTTTTATTTCATCCTTTTTGTGGCTAGTGAGTAGTTTATTAGCTGGGGGAAGGGGATGACCTTTTTGATCATGTGTTGACCATGAAAGTCAAGTTTGGGGGTTGGATTTAGGTGAGCTTGTGTTGCCTAGCTTATTTCATTGCCATGTTTATTTGATTGATTGATCACTATTAGAACTTGATTTGGGAATTCAAGGTGAAGGGTTGAGAAATAAAACCTTGGATTGACCTTAGCTTAGTCATTAAGCTGACTTCACCATGAGAATAGGTGTTTGACTTCCGAGGACCTTATTTGAATCACTATGAGTTGTGGAAATACTTGATTAATTGATTCTACCATGAGAATAGGTAAATTGGTTGATTAAGTCCTTCTAATTAGCTTGAGAAAGTGATTAGGAAATATTTAAGTGACTTAGTCCCCTAATCGACCCTATTGAATCCCATTGGCTTGACAAACTGGTTAATATATGGTTAGCTTGTTAATCCCCTATCCCTAGTGCCTCTTTTATATAGTCTAAATCCAATCATTTAGTTTAATTGCTTGTTAATTAATTTATAATTTCTTAGTTAATCAATAATTTCTAAAGCACACCAAAAATAGACTTAGCTCACCTAATCGCTTCCAAAACTTTAATTAATCTTGCTTCCTCGTGAATCGACCATTTCTTACCATATATTAGGTTGAGGTAGGTTACTAATTTGGCAGGTGCAACGACCGTATCACGCTTGCACTTAGGATCTACATTTAATCTGTGAACTGCTTTCGAAGGATCTATTCCTGGCATCTCATCAACAATAAATGCAAATACGTCCTAAGACCCCCTTAATAGTAGGACCAGACGTTCCTTGCGCTCTTTGTCTAAAGATGAGCCTATTTGAACCAGACGATAAGGACACTCTTCATCTTTGCTAAAGGTGGAGAAAAATATAAAATGCACTTTCATTTATAGATAAATAAAGAAAATTTTGGAAATTATATTATCATAATTTCATGTTCAAAGGGTAGGAAATTTGGCATTTGACACCCATGATTGAGATCAATCAATCATTGATATAACGTTTATATCATTTTTCTTTGATTTTATCACTCTCAAGACTCTTTGATTTTGGAAGTATACTTTTTTCTAGATCAATATTTAGCTAAACAATAAACAAAAGATATCACTAACCTAAAATAAGAGATTTCCTAAATATAATATTTTTTAGAACTTAAAAACTACGAGGTAGTAGCAATAATTAATCTATATGCTAAGGTATCATTTGTTTATTAAGAAAAATATTTTATTTGTTGACAGCCCTGTTGAGTTTACGTAATTTTTACTGAACTGAACTTATTTCTATTGAAAATTGAACTTATTTTTGGTGAATTGAACTTATTTTTACTGAACTTAATAGCTTATTTATACTGATTCATGCTGTTTTTCTTCTTTGCACTACTGATTTTTACTAAACTGAACTTATTTCTACTAAATTGAACTTATTTTTACTAAATATTATTATTTTAAGGTGAACTAAACATGGCCTATCTTGAAATAAATAATAACCATTATCATTTTATATACATAGAATGGTGAGAAAGGTTTAATTCCCTGTAAATACAAAGGCCTATTAGGCAAGACATATCCTTTCAAGGTTGATGTACCTGATGACAATTGAAAGACTCAAAACAATGTCTATAAAGTTACAAGCATGATGGATGATGAGGAAACAATGTCTAGGTTAAATTATGATTGTCGAATACACAAGTTGGGTTTAGATATCATAAGAACATGATTTGAACACTTATTAATTTTAATAAGTTTACATTTTTAAAACGTCTATAGGAAATAATAATTGATTATGTAATTTTGTGATTATATTGGTGAAATGGGATAAATGTCAAGTAAACTATTGCACAAGGGACACATATGATTTTAAGCATGAAATAAAGTCACGCCAATATGGTCATAGTGGACAAGTTGGGTTTTGATAACATAAGATCATGATTTATTTGATCATGTTATAAATTATGGAATATTTTATTATAATGTAATTTATATGTTATATGTAAAACTACTAATAGAGTATGTTATATGGGAAGTTAATAAAATCTATAATGTAAAAATTCGATTTAAATCAAATGAAATTTTAGATAACGAATATGAGACGATACAAATTTTGATATATAAAAGTCAATGTTTTATTAAAATAAAAATTACTAAGAGAAATTTCAAATAAAATTTATGATAAAGTTTCATGCAAAATAATATGGAAAGACACTAATAATATACTCTCTCCGTTCTCCAAAGATCTACCCATACACTATATTCCTACAAATCAAAGGCCACAACAAAGAGGAGAGAGAATATGATAATAAATGGGTCGTTTTTGTTCATTATAAAAAAGAGAGATAATGTGGTTGTGAGATAGTGTAAAATTATGTGGGCACAATAAATGGGATAGATTAGTTTGGAAAGTGAACAACCTTTGTCACTTTAGGAATAGAGTATAAATGGGTAGAATTTTAGATAACAAACTTAAGCGACATATGGATAGATGTTTAGAAAAAGGAGGGAGTACATTATATAAAAAATCATATTTTTAGAAGAGTAATTTTAAAAAGTTGAATATGGGAAAGAATATGGGTAGATAATTGACACGGTCGTTGCACGTGCCAAATTATTAACCTAACTTAGCCTTATATAGGGTAAGAAAGGGTCGAATCCACGAGGAAGCAAGGATTAAACAAGGTTTGAAGGCGATTTAGCGAGCTAAGTCTATTTTTGGGGGTTTTTGAGATTAATGATTAACTAAGAAATAATGAACGAATTAGCTAACGATTAAAGTAAATGAATGAGTTTAAACTATAATAGGAAGACATTAGGGATAGGGGAATCTCTAGTTAACCCTTAGCTAACCTATTTGTCAAGCCAAGGGGATTCGTTAGGGTCAACAAAGGGACTAAGTCACTCATATGTTTCCTAATTACTCTCTCGAGCTAATTAGGAGGACTTAATCAACCAATTTTACCTATTCTCATGGTAAAATCAATCAATTAAGTATTTCCACAACTCATAGCGATTCAATTAAGGTCTTAGGAAGCCAATCACCTATTCTCATGGTGAAGTCAACCTATTGACTAGCCTAAGGTCCATCAAAAGCTTCATCTCTCAATCCTTCACTTTTGATCCCCAAATCAAGTTTAAGTGGTGATCGAGCAATTAAACAAGCAAATAAATAGGCTAGACAACTTAATTTCAGCTAAGTCTAACCCCCAAGCTTGACTTTTAAGGTCAACTCATGATCACCTAGGTCATCCTCTTCCCCTAGCTAAAGAACTACTCTTTAGCCATGAAAAAGGTAAAATAAAAAGGTTCAAACAACACATGTGATTCAACAATGGTGAAAATCAACATAAATGAGCTAATCATCAACTAATCACTACTAATCAAATGCTAAAACAAAATAAAGCAAATAAAGAGAAGAGTAAGAAAAATACTCAAAGATTGATGAAAATCAATTACCAAACTCCATTGAAATAGCTTCCAAAGCTTCAATTCACAATTTAAGATCTACTTTATCTCTCTAACCTCTACTTCTCTCTCTAAAACTCTCTCTAATTCAACTAATTAATCTCTGAAAATTAAAAGCATCTTTCTATCATCATTACAAAAATGGGTTTTTATACCCCAAAGTACTAAGACCATAAAACACAAAACCAAAACCGTCTAAAAAAACCGATACAAAACCAAAATCGACCTATACAAAACCAAAATCGAAATACCAAATCTGGGCGACGGAGCGCCCTCTCCTTGAAAAATGGAGCGCCCGCTCCTGGAACGCTCTAGGGTCGCTCCATGCTAATGCCATCTTGCCTTTGTTTCTTCACATATGGAGCGCCCGCTCCTCTTCCTACGGAAGGCCCGCTCCCCTGTTTGGAGCTTCTTCCTTGCTTGTCTATCTTCAAAACACTCCAAGAAAATATTAGATGGGGGAGGGGGAATTCATATGCAAATGAAATGACATATATATGCAACCTAACTATATGAAATGAACTAAAACTAAATGCTAAGTATGAGAATATGAGAAATGATGAAAAAGGGAAAGAAAAGGAAACTATATGGCCTAAAATGCATCTAAATGACCTAAAACAAAGTGCAAATAAGTGAACCTAAAGTCCACTTATCAATACTAATATAGAATATATATCTAAATTTCAATACTAAAGTGGTATCCATTCTATATGTGTCAAGCAACCCTTAAATCACGGGTCATGTGTCACTACTTCACCCGTTTTGCCACATGTCAATTAACTAGCAATTTTCGTTGTCATATAAGCATCTATGCAATATTAAAATGACTTGGATTAATTAGTTCTATGTAAACGACTTGGATAAAATTAAGTATTTCATGGAGATTCTTTACACAAGGTGTAGAAAACTACGTACATTAAATCTTTCTAAATGTAAAGATTGCATATATAAAGATGGAGTAGATCGATGGAAATTTTAAGAGTATCAAATAAAATGTTGTATCAGATAAAATGTTTAACCTTCATAATAAAGGAAGTGACATATTTTTATAATGAAATCTTTAAATATATAATATATGTTCATGACTATGTACTGTGATTATCAAGAACATTTGTTAGATTTTTTTTCCTTTCCATAAAGACATAAAGATATTCCAATTTTTTTTGTACTAATTTATTAAAAAATATATCTACAAAATTGATCTATTGAAATAGTGTAATCGTAGATATTAACCTATGAATTTAGTGCAGTTCTGATGCAAAGGAATGGTCAATAGTTGATAGGATTTAGTCGTATCACCTAATCAAAGATAAACCTACAGTCCTCTAACTATGGTAGTCAATGGAAGCAGGGTTGAATCCGCAGGGAGACAGAGTTTCTATATTAATATTCAATCAACTAACTACTTCAGATGAAATTAGGGAAAATTAACTTAACTAATGATTAAGCTAAGGAAGACCAATTAAACCGAGGATTTAACTATGGAATAAAAGCCTAGGGTATTAGGTAGGTCCACCATGCTTATACCAATCAAACAAGGTCAACTACTATCAAAACCTAAGTCAAGAGTCGAGGGATTAGAGCATGTGTTGAGCTATGGTTAAGACTCAACGCTCAAAGTTCAACATACGCCGCATGTTCACTAACGTAATCAGAACTACTGATGTGTCATAGGCCTCTAGTCGTAAGACGGATCTGTGCAAACAACTATTAACCACAAGCAATCAATGAAATTGGCCACTAACATTAATCACTAATTAAGAACAAACCACACCACAATCACTCTAATCAAGCCCTAGAAATCAATAGGAGTCTAAATAACAATCATGGTATAAACATGGCTTCCCTATCTAACACCCTAGAAAGGGAACTACTCAGACATGATCGAATTGACAATAACAAAACTAATTGGAAACCCTAAGAATTGCATCATGAACTAATCGAGTAATAAATAATTAGACTAGATCAATCAAGAGATAAAAATAGAGCAATAAGAAAGATGATTACCAAATTGACGGAAAGCGTGAACTTTAATTGAATTGAAATAGCATTCGAATCTCTTCTACAATGGAAAACTATGAAAACTAGACTAAGAGCTCTCTAATTGTTCAATATAATAAAAGATACCAAAATAAATTAACCTAAAAAGTATTTATAGTTTCTAATAAAGCAATAAGATAGAATGGGAAAAGACGCAAAATCGCGTCCTCCGTGTCGTCCACCCGATCGGGCAAAGGGCCGCCCGATCGGGCCTGGGAACCTTCTTTCAGCAGCAGAAATTTGTATGCACCCGATGAGATCGGGCAACTGTCACCCGATCGGGGCCGCAACACTAGCACCCAATCGGGCAAGACCACCCGATGTCATCGGGTGAGTGGCTTCTTCAGCTCCCAGAAACACAGCAGAATTGGCTAAGTATACGTCCGCCCGACGGGATCGGGCAAGGCCGCCCGATCGGGTGGAAATTCTCAACTTTTGGCCATGAAGATCGAACCCGATCGGGCAGTGGTTGCCCGACCCGATCGGGCGAAGCTTTATTTCACCTTGCTTCATACTTGGCTTCAGACGCCAAGTCTTTTGCATTTTTATTGTTTCATAAGGGGGCTCGAACACCGTCTCGAGACCGCCTACATGCCTCGTAACCTTCCGCTATAATGTGGTGATCAAAAGGTCAAGTAAATAGGGAGTTTTCCCCTAAAAACCTGCAAAACGATATGGAACACACAAACCACAACTATATCAAAATAGTTAGCATAAATAGTTCTTAAGAGCGTTAATATCGCGCAATTTAGCTTGTAAAGAAAGGAAAAAACTCTATAAGAAATCAAGATATCAATAGTCGAATACAGTGACAAAATATGTTTGTAAAATTGTTATGATAATTAATTCTAAATCATTATATAGAGTTGTAGTCTTTAATATAAGATTGTAGTTTTAGTTTATATTGTTAGGTAAGTGTGGTTAATAACTTGAAATAAAATATTATGTTTTAAAAGTTGTGTTTGTGTTCATTTCGCCATAAAACTTTTGCACGGGTTTAAAACTAGTTACATTACAAAGCAATAAATCATTGTGTTTTATCTTCTCTGAATGGGTCTCACTTAAAAATATAGGACAACCAAGATGCAATAAACGAGCACCTCCTACTAAAATCATATTTAAAGGCACCAACCGAACTCATGGTTGCGCCTAGTCGTGTAGTGACACCAACGACTGCGATTGGGCGTGCACAATCTGTATTTGAAAATTAAACATGTTGTTATCATGAGCACCATTGTCGTCGTCTCCTCCCTCACAATGACACTTTATCGTAGAATGAGCCCCAGACCACCATATATTAAATAAACTTAGATAAAAGAAATAATAATAAAAATGAGTAAGTGTGAGCACTCCAAATCAGGGTTCATGGACCTGTACAATTACATGTAACAAAAATAAGGAAGGAAGTTCAGGCGTCTGCAAGGAGAAAATGACATGAATAATGTGTGCTCCAATGGTATGGCATTTTAAATCACCCAAAGCATCACTACTTTCCTTCAACTGAAACTTAATAGCAAGCTTCATAAGTATCCAAAAGCAATGAGGGTATTGTATGAAAACAATAATTTTATTTGTTCTAAATACAATCCTACTCCTAAAGAAACCATGCAAAAGTCCTAAGTGAAAAATAAAATACATTACAAAGCGATAAAAATAATCAATATTAGCGTAGGGCTAGAAGTTCCTAATTGGCGATGCAACAAAACAATCTCCAAGTTTACTGTCATCACTCTATTATCAAGTTGCTCAAAATGATCAATCACATGCTGAGAAAAAGTAGCAAAACAATCCATGAATAGCCAATACTCTCGTTTGGTCATTGGTGTAAGGACTGGAGTATTAGGATCAGAAATCGTGGACCGAGATATGTGAGAGTAAGGATGAGAAGGGTCGTTAAGAGTGGTTTGATCCCGTGCCACATAAGGTTGTGGAGAAAATTTTTCAGGTACGTTAGTAGAAGGTGTATTAATTGGTTGAGATGTGCAAGAGGAAGCACCAGCAGAAAACAACAAAGCACTAGGGCGCATCAACTGGGTTGCAGGATAAGGGAGTTGAGCATAAGCAATCTTCTTAACTTTCTTTCCTTCTCCCTTCACAAACCATGTAAAGTCATTGGTACCATTTATCTATAACCATTTGTAATGGCTCACCGTTTTTCTAATATCAAGATATGAATAGCCGGCTAGTGCGTCAAAAGAACCTAAGTCAACTCCAACATACTTGGCGAAATCAGCAACAAAACTACCCATAGTAATCGATCTTGTGTTGTGATCTCTTTCCCATATGAAAGAAACAACCAAGAACCTACCAAAATTGAGTTGATCCATCGTATTTGGATCACTATTAACAAACCACCATAATATCCGGGAATCATTGGTAGCTACTTGCCCCGTGTCTCCTTTAGGGTAGAAAACCTGTAGCAAGAATCGGTGCAAGATGCGAATAGCAGGGTTTACGAAAGAAAATAACTTTGTCAAACCAACTATCGAGTCATTTCGATTAGTGACTTCTTTCCAAAAGTGTTTCGCAACAAATTGTTTTCATTCACACCCTCACAAAAGGACTTAAATGATTCAGGACCAATTGTTCCATCAATAGGAAATTCAAATTGCTCATTAATATCTTTTGGACTCATTTTATTTTTTACCCCACCAATAGAGAAATAAATATCACCACTCTTTGAAACAACCTCAAGAGAGGATAGAAACTCCAAAACCAAAATCGGGTACACCCAGGGGCGGATGTATGTGCAACAATGGGTAGACAAGTGTCTACCCAAATGTTGGAAAAATGAAAAAGTAGCAATTTCTCTATGTATCTTAGTTGGTGGAAGTGAAAAACATCATGCATGTGGTTAGGAGTTCGAAGTAGCAGAGTAGCAAAACTGGCTTTGCCTTTTTCACACCTTTTATGCATCATAAAGGAATATCTAGCAAAACATTAACTGCTTGAACATTACTTGCATCATAATAACTGTCATTATGTAATAGATTTACCAATCTTCTACCTACTGGTTCACTTTCTTTCATCTTTTGCTTGCTTTTTTAATCTCTTTTATAATACATCTCAAATCTAATTTTGATATATGATTTACATTATTTTTAACACTACTTTCATTTATTTAGAAGTCGAGTGGATCTTAAAATTTGAAATTCTTAAGTTTTTTTTGTCAAGAAATTCTTAAGTTATACTGATTGTGTTTGTGTCTACCCAATTTTAAAATTCTAGATCCGCCACTGGGTACACCCTCTCTTTTTAATTAAGAACCTTTGAGAGTCCATGCTTTTGTGCAAAGTTGTTAAAGACAATCATTGATCCCTAGTTGCTTAGTATCATCACATGAGTAATAGAGTGTTGCCTTGAACCGACATTTTGGAAGAATGGTGAAAAGGTATTTTTGAGGTTGGCTTAGCCATGAGAAAGTAAGTTGGGATAAAGATTCATGGCTTGGATTAGGCGTGGGAGAACGAGGTGGTGGAAGGACTCTTTTCTTTGTCTTTGTCTTTTTGGCACTTAGGGCTTTTTTCTGTGCGTTACTCATTTCGGGGCTTAGGAATTTTTTTCTATGTGTTAGTCTTTTTGGTGCTAAGTGTACTAGTTTTGGTTTTGTATTTGGAAATGTCTCTTTTAGTTGGCTTCATGATGCTAACCAAATGGGACACCAAGCAAAAAAACAGTTAATACTAATAATAATGAATGACTTTGGCATGACTATTAATATAAATTATAAACAAATAATGTAGGCACTTAAAATAATGTAGCAAATCCATGGAAAACCATCTTAACCGGCATACACGGGACAAAGTGGCATCTAATGCATCGAAAAACATCTCAATTCAAAGTTAAAACCGTGAAAAAATATTGTCACTCTCTTCTAATTAACAACCTGCTACCCAAACCAGACAAAGAATTTTTTGAAGATCCTAAAGAGCTCCAAAACTCAACTTCCTGTTTCGATTGCACCTTATAACAACAAAGAATTTCTCCTATTGAATTGGTTGCCTTACTTATTGGAGAGCCTCCTAAATGGTCTAAGGATGTGAAGTTTATGTTTGGTTAATGCGTGTAAGGTGGAAATTGAGTTTAGGAAACTCGTTTAGGGTTAATTAGAGATGGTAAGAAGGTTGTGGGTGTGATAATCGTAAACTATTCATCTGTGCTAATAATTCAGTGAAGTAACGCGATCTAGCGAGGGCAATAAATAAAAAATGGTCACTATGTAGTCTGCATATCTCGGCAAAAAAAGGGAACTGCAACAACTTCCTAACAGGGACAACTACCTAAATCAGAATATGACATCTAAACATCAAAGCCTTCAACAGGCACCTACCTCAGTCTAAAAAAGGAAACATCTCCCTTTACAAGAAAAATAGCATAAGGAGGCTCATTTGTAACACCCTCCAAATTTGAACCTTTTAAAATAGCCAATAAACTTATTTTAGAAATATCACAGTTCAAACTCGGAGGTTATTACCGCCCGTTTACCCTTTAGAGGGTAAAAGAAGGCTAACAAAACAAAAAATAACTAACTTAAAACTATTAAAAGAAGAAACTTGGAAGAAGACTTATTAATGTTACAACTAACAATTAACGAAACATCTGAACTTAAAAGTTCAACTAAAAGTCAATTTATCTAGGGGAAGTTGCTCAAGCTCCCTCACTCGTAATCCCACCATTAAGTCCAACCTGCAAAATAATATGAAAATAAACAAGAGAGGCAAAGCTCCCAAAATCAGATAAACTGAGTAATTCGACTCTATCCCGTAAAAATACTTGATTTTAAAAATAATGTTTTAATACTTAAAAATAAAATGTAAAAGAATTGAGTTGCAAACAGAATACTTAACTCCAATAGTTCAACACATACCAATACTACAATTAATTTTCAACATCAACCAATAACCAAAATTATCAATTTAATTATAGGGAAAATGTGAACGCTAGTAGGTCGGGGCAATCCCCTGTTATCCACCTACTTTAACAAGAGGTCGTCACCCCATCAGACAGTTCATGGTCAATAATCAGAGTCCCTAGTGTGCACATCTCTTCTACTTGGATCACAACAAATAGAAGGAAGACAACAATTTCAGACAGAATAAGTAAGTAACCAAACCTATAGGTAGTTGTACTACCATATAGGGCAACCTGTTCAACACCTTACGGGCTTCATTTCCCTTATTAGTTACCATGAAGTGAAGCAAAATAATTTAATCAATCCAAGTTCAAATAATAAAGTTATACCATTGAACGATATAAATTCAATAATTTTCAAAGTCCCAATATCAAAATAACCCATTTAAAATCCAACTCATAAATTGAAATCATAACATGCAAACTTTAATAATAATAAATAAGGAAAATTTGTGAAAAAAGACCTTTTTTGTTTTTTTATTTGTGAAAAACACCTTATATGTTTTTTATTTGTGAAAAAACACCTTATAAGTATATTTTTATCAAAATAGCTACCTTACTCTCGGATTCCGGCCAAAAAGTCAACCATATGGCCGTTGACCCCACTTTTTATTTTCTCTAAATGGCGTGTGAAACTCAAACTCACACTTCATGTTCATCAATTGCCCCCTGTGTTGAATTTAGTATAGTAAAGACCCTACTTATAAAAAAACTTGTTTTTCCTCTAAGGTATGGGCCTTTGCCTTTCTTAATTGGAAGTTGCAACGCCAGAAACATTTTTACACAGGAACTCACGCATCACATCTGAAGGTAAGCTTTTTTCTTTTGCTTTATCATCTTTGATTAAACATATCAAAAGTTTCACATAACAAAAATTTCACAATGATATTGTAAATCAAAACCTTATAATTTTCACTAACTCCCCTCAATACTATAATAAAACGAAGAGCTGGTACTATAATAGGCCTGATGTCGGCGAAAGAAAGGGAATTGCACATTCACGCCATGACAGAGGTTCCTTTGAGTTCAATAGTCAAGTTCAAATGTTATTGCTGCAATATCATTTATGTTCTCTTGTGCTTCAATACCCTCAATGTTGTCTTGTGCTTCAATACCCTTATTTTTCTTCTTGCAAGTTTCCCGAGCCAAAATTTCACGAATTGACCAAGAGTTTGTTCACCATGGGCAACAAAATAAAGACTAAGTAAAAATAAGAAATCAGTTTTACCTAATGCGTAGTACTACTAGTATAGCTATAAATACGAAACAAAATTGAAAACACCATATAATCCTGAGTCCCGAGTCCCAAGTAATTCCATCAAAGCTTGTGACTTTTTCATCAATGCACAGCTGAAAACAATTAGTAGAGCATTTAATTGTCTATTTTTTCATATAGATGTACTTGCATGTAAAACTATACACCAATGATAGAAAAAATAACTAACAGATACATACACTTCATTACAACAACATATACACATACATACACTTTATTAATTTTTGCTTGATATATTAATTATATTGCAGGATGCAAACAGAAAATACCATATTAAATACTAAGATTGGCATTACGACCACTATCAAACTAAAGATATGGTATGGTGGGAAGTCCGTGATTGAAAAAGAGGAAAGGATATATGATGGTGGAAAGTTGTTCATAAAGGAAGGTGTATCTAAATTGTGTTACTTCTGTATAACTCAAATTATCAAAGATTACTTTGGTGATAGAAAAGTGGTTACATTGTGGTACATGAAAAAAATGTGCAAATTTAACTAATGGGTTATTAGAATTCATGATCGATTCAAACCCACATGAATTACTTGAATCTAAGGATGAGCATGGGTTCATCACTATATTTGTAAATTATGGCAATCAGGATGAGGATTTCATAATATGTTGATTTGTTTGAGGTTGACCATCATAAGAGAGATATGTGGTTAACCTTAAATGAAGAACTTGTGGCTACTTTAGATGGGAGTTGTCTGGTATCCCGTGTTGTCATGCCTTTAAATGTATTATAAAATACAAAGGCAACCCTGAAGAATATGTTCATAAGGCTTATAGTAGAGAAGCTTACTTATTGGCATAGTCTCCAGTGTTTCAACCAATGCCTGGTATAAAGCAATGGGATACGACTTCACAACCACAACCAAACCCCCCTGGGTTTAAGAAGATGCCAGGGAGACCCTCGAAAAAAAGAGGATTAAGGAGAAAGGTGAAGATGAGGCTCCAAAAGAACCTCCGATTTTGAGAAAAAGAAAACCAAACAAATTTGGAAAATGTGGGAACTCTAGCCACAACAAAATCAAATGAAAAAATCCAAAAGCCCTCCCAAAACCTCATGTCAAGAGAGGAAGGCTATCGAAAAAAGGACTAATGCAAAAAAAAACAGTGGACAATAGGCAGTGATCAGCATGAAAGCCAGATTGTTCATTCATCCCAAGCTCCACCATCATCACAACATTGATTTGAAGACTTAGCTTGTGTTCTTTTATTACTACATTGGATATTGGATACAGTTTTCTTACAGAAGAAAAAAGCCAATAACACTAAACTAGTTAGAGGTTTGGTTTGAGTTTACCTAAATGGATTGCTTTTTTGTTTCTTTTTCTCTTCCTTATAGTTCTGACTAGTTAATGATAACCTATTGTAAGCATGAACA
Organism: Patellifolia procumbens; assembly: GCA_947645195.1. Lineage (NCBI taxonomy): Eukaryota > Viridiplantae > Streptophyta > Magnoliopsida > Caryophyllales > Amaranthaceae > Patellifolia > Patellifolia procumbens. The sequence goes on from CANSGD010000323.1 coordinate 75,151, forward strand.
ATTGTTGTGTAATTGTCTGCAACCTCTGCGTCCAACATGTTAAAAAAATAATCTGCTTATACAAGGAAACAAATGTCTAATCTAACTTCAGAATCTGCAGGTACATCCAACAAGACTCAACTAAACTATCAGTTTCAATAACAAGTCTGGTTTAAATTTTAGTTTTACCAACTTTCAATACATAAGTTGGCTTATGCCTCTTGCTGCAACTCATTCACAATGAACTAAGACTCTAAAAGTGGTGCTATGAAACAAGTTATTAAACAAAACATTAGTGCCTAAACTTATATCACCCACAAATCAAAATCACAAATAATAAATTGGAGGCACTACATATATCTACTACAAATTCAATAAAAAATGAGCTAAGGAAAATCTTGTTTTCTTTCAAAACTAAATTATGGGTTCTCAAACACAGCAAAGCTGCATTCCGTGAAGTACTTTTACCAAGTTAATTAGCAAAATAATCAATTAAACAAGAATAAATCTGAAACATGTAATAGTTGTTCATCTATGAGGGATAGAATAAAATGAAATGGCGGAAAATACTAACCAAAAAACATGCAATCCATCTCTTCTACTACTTGTTCATTTAACCCCCAATTTTCTTGAGCTCTAATCCCCTCTTTGTGGCTCTGCCTTTCACTCTCATTTTCTGAGCATCGGTGTCCGCATTTGTTGTCTCCACGCCATGAGTATTGAACGAACTAGTTGTTGGCCCCAACTTACAATTTCCTTGAGCTTCAAGAATAGAGATCGATCTCTGCCATTTTTTTAGCTTCTCAAAGGTGGGTAACCTTCAAGCTCCTCCCAATTTTCTCTCTCCTTACCACTGTCAACAATTGGAGATGTGTGTGTCTTTTAATTTTAATGACCTTGTCACCCTCTTTTAAGAAGCGTGAGTTTCACACACCACTAGAGAAAATAAATAGTGAAGTCAACGGCCGGATAGTTGATATTTTGGCCGAAATCCGGGAATAAGGTAGCTATTTTGATAAATATGTAATTATAAGGTGTTTTTTCACAAAACAAAACATATAAGGTGTTTTTTCATAAGTAAAGAAACAAAAAAGGTCTTTTTTCACAAATTTTCCTAATAATAATAATAATAAGAGTTTTTTTTTGTTAGAAACAACCTTTTATCGTCACAGTTTTACGAAACAACAACAACAACAACAACAAAGCCTTATTCCCAAAGTGATTTGGGGTCGGCTAACATGAATCGTCAACTGAAACCGTTGCCAAAGGAGATGGCATCGACTAGAGTGATAAAAAGTTTTTAAAAGGGTTTAAGTTTTAAGAATTTTTAAAAAAGTTTTGCGAAAAATAACCTTTTAAATTTTTTTTTTTGCAACTTACAACCTTAAACCAATTTTTTTTGTGAAATGAAACCTTTTCTGGATTTCCGTCATTGATAGTAAACTCTAGTCCATTGACTGTCAGCTGGTTGTATTTTTTCTTCAACATTTTCATTCCCTCCTCTTTTCCCCTGTTTCTCCTCTCATTTATCTTATAAAACATGTTACCTCCCTATAATCGTTTATTCTCACTAAAGCTTTCCATCTTGTTGTTGTTGTGTAGACAGTAGCAATCAAACCCTAATTTTGGTATCCAAGAAGTCTTATTTGAGAGTTCACTATTGTGTCCAAGAACCCAGATGATCATGTGTCCATTAACTCCTTGTTCTTCTTCTTCTTTAGTTTCTTCGACCCCCGCAGCAACAGAGGTGGAAGCATCACCAACACCCTGCTCACCCTTCTCCTTGGCAATATATTCGTCAAGGGCTGCCTGCTCATGCTCGTCGTACTTGGCCAAGACTTGTTTAAAATCCAAGTCTGGGGCTAAGTCCTTCAAGGTCTTCTCAAAACAGCGGTGAATATCACCACGAGCAGACTGATAACCCTCGACGACCTTCTGGTCAGTGAAAGTGAGGTCGTCCTCGGACTTCTTCCACCGACGGATAATTTTGCTTCTTCTTTGTTTAAGGTCCTTGATGGACTTGTCGAATGTCGACTGTAAGTTATCCCGCTCGGCGAATGTACGTTCGAGCATCTCTTTGTGGGCCTTCAGCTTCGCCTCGAGCTGAGCCACCTCCGTCAGTGACGCTTCCAGCTTCTTCTCAGCTGCCCTCAACTGATTGGAGACCTCCTCTTTGTTGTTTGGGAGGCTGGTCCTTTCGCTGTTAAATGCCTCTAGGTTGTCGGCATTCAACCTCTTCGCCTGCTCGTGTTCAGTCTCGAGGGCCACGACCTTTCGAGAGGCCTCCAAAAGCTCTTGCTTGCATTGGGCAAGCTCATCAGCCAGCTTGGTCGCATCTTGGTGCTCCTTCTCAGTGGGGCAGGCCATTCGAATAGACATCTGCCAAAAGAGACAGTGTTAAGACAGATAAATGGATTAAGTAACGTGAAAGAAAAAATGGAGTGAAAGCTCACCTGTAGCTTCGACCTCCTTCCCGACCCCACCTTTCGAGACATCTTCCATGTCCCCTGGCACCAGAAGTGCCTCTGGAAGTCTGTGATAGCGAGCTCGAAGGGTCCTCCCGCTGGCTTTCTTGATACTGACGGCACCAGATTGGCCCTCAGCATTGTGTGACCAGGAAGACCTGGTCTTCTTAACCAGGGGCTCATCGACGTCCTGCTCGTCGAGAGGTTCCGAGCCCGAACCTAGGTGGAAGCTTAGATCAGGATAAAGGGGTCAAGCTCAGGCGAGGAAGGTGCCTTCCTCTTTGACCCGGCAGTACCGGGGACTTCGACCTCCATCATAGGCCTATCGGTTTTTGTTGGAGTTGACAAAGGCTTAGGAGGAGAAGATTTTTTCTTTGGCTTGTGTTTTGGATTCTGCATAAGCAAGAAAAGAGGCAAGTTAGAAAAATCAACAGCAAAGCCAAACAACTAGGTAGGGTGATCGAACTACTGCGGGTGGTTTGGGAACTTTAAGTTCCCCCTTTTGGATCGAAAGCCTAGCCATGGCTGCCATACCTCCTTTCGCTGTATTCTTTTTCATCTCGTCGTCGAGATTATTGTACGCGAGCACTACAAAGACAAAATGAAGAGTTAGAAAACAGAAGAATACTTAAAAAAAGAAAAGGCAAATAAAGAGTAATTGACCCCTACGTTGGTTATATGATGGGGACACGCCGAAGGCTAACAAAAAGTGCTCATTAGCCAAATCCTTGTCGTTGGACAGCCAATAATCCGTCTTGTACTTTGGCTTGCCATCAACGTGATATCCCGTGGCCTGACAATGGATGGTTACAATGGCCTCTTCAGCGTCCATTAAAGGCACATTTAGGTTCATGCCGAAATTGGGAGGGTTGTCGGAAAGAGTTGCGGGCACATCCCATGGCTTGTCCCCTCGAAATACAAAGAGGAACTCCCCTCGAAAAAGAGCCTGGTTGGTAGGCATCTCAGTTGTAACCTTATAGGATTTTTCCTCTCTTAGCCCATCCTTTATCATGATGAGATGCCGAGCTTGGAAGGAGTACCAACAAGGCCCATTGTGGCGTTCAGACACCTCGTTCAATCTAAACATGTTGCTCCAAAGGCGCAACGAGGGTTGCACTCCCAACATGCGACATAAACATATAAAAGCCACAATCGCTCCTACCGAATTGGGCATAAGTTGACATAAGGTTATGTTGTATGCCTCTAAAATCTCTTTAAAGAGCGGGTGCAAGGGAAACGCAAACCCAGCTTGAAGAAGGCCTTATATACACCAATGCACCCAGGAGGTGGCACCACTATCAGGGCGGTGACCTGGGGAGGGTAAAATACATATGACAGTTTAATGGAATAAAGACTCGACAGAAACGATAACCCTCTTTTTAGATCCATTCGCCACTTCCCCGTTGACCAATGACCACTTATTCCCAATCTCTTGTTGGGGGAGGGGCAGGGGCTCGCATTGGTCGGACGTCGAAGTAACTTCATCTATTGCCTCCATTATTTGCACTACACCAAAGGAAATGAAACAGTCTAAGTAATTCCTCTTAGATGGAGGAAGGCTATCGTTACTTTATTGGGGTGATCTAAAAACTCTTCGGGTCCCTCGAAATTTTCCTCACACTCCTCTTCTTCAATGGGAACAGCGTCGACAAAAGGTCAGAGTTTGGGGTCCAATAAGCTATTGTTACAACAGGGGCCCCATCTACCCATATCTCGACCCAAGGCATATAAGGAAGGGGCAGGACATGAGAGGCACTTGATTCGAAAACGGGGTTCATTATTTATAATACAACAACCCCTACGTCAAATTTATTAAAGAAAGGAAAAGAATCAAGAATGAGAAATCATACCTTAATCGAATTACACGAAGGAGATTCCTCGAACTCTTGGCGCACTCTGATAGCAGCGGGCAAAGGAAGCAAAGGGCTTCTTAAAGAGAGAAATTACAAAGTGAGTAAATGAGGTAACAGTTGAAACATTTATATCTCACCTACCCCGAACAGTAAAAGCCCTCTAAATGTGAACAGTAACCTGACATGGGAGTTCGTGTCGGATAGTAGAGGGAGGTTTAATGCGAGACATCGTACATACAGTTGAATGTATAAATACCGGTCAAAGTATGGTTGACCCTAACTGGGGCTACTTCGAGAAATATTAGTAATACAATCTCCCCCTCACCGGGGCTACCTTGAACTCTTCAAAGTAACAACTCTTTGACTGAGCTACCTCGAACTCTTCAAAGTAACAACTCTTTGACTGAGCTACCTCGAGTAATTTCAAAGGTGTCCTTTGAAGAAAATACTTGTGAAATATTTTCTAAGGATACAAAGCCCTTCATGCAAGGCACCCCCTTAGAGCAAAATAAGTACATGACTCGATTAGCCCTAACCAGGCTACTTCGATAAAGATATACTTATTAGCCCTTACCAGGCCCACCATACACCCAAATGAGGGTGTTCGAGTGTTTTGATTATACACCCTATTGAGGGTGTTCGAATTTTTGACAGACGCCCTAGTGAGGTTGTTCGAAGTTTTTTTTTTTCATACACACCCTAGTGAGGGTGTTCGAGTTTTTCATACACACCCTAGTGAGGGTGTTCGAATTTTTGATACACACCCAAGTGAAGGTGTTCCAATTTTTGATAGACACCCTAGTGAGGGTGTTCGAGTTTCTTCATACACACCCTAGTGAGGGTGTTCGAATTTTTGATACACACCCAAGTGAGGGTGTTCGAGTTTTTTCATACACACCCTAGTGAGGGTGTACGATACACACCCTAGTGAGGGTGTTCGATTTTTGATAAACACCCAAGTGAGGGTGTTCGAATTTTTGATAGACACCCTAGTGAGGGTGGTTCGATTTTGATAAACACCCAAGTGAAGGTGTTTGAGTTTTTTCATACACACCCTAGTGAGGGTGTTCGAGTTTTTTTCATACGCACCCTAGTGAGGGTGTTTGAGTTTTTTGATACACACCCTAGTGAGGGTGTTCGAATTTTTTGATACACACCCTAGTGAGGGTGTTCGAGTTTTTGATAGACACCCTAGTGAGGGTGTTAGAGTTTTTGATTTACACCCTAGTAAGGGTGTTCGAGTTTTTCTTATACATCCAATTTATGGTATTCGAAGTTTTCAGAACTCCCCCAAAATGAGGGCGTTCGAAGTTTTCCAAAAGAGCCCAGTGAAGGGCGTTCGAATTACTAGGCGTTCGAAATTACTAAAGCACCCAACCTCAGTTGAGGGCATTCAAATTCTTGGGCGTTCAGTTGAGGGCGTTCGAATTCTTGTGCGTTCAATTTTTTTTAGGGCGCCCAACCTTTTGAGGGCGTTCGAACCAAGAGGGCGTTCGAAATGCTCGCCAAAGCCAACCTAGCATAAGGTGTGTCAAGTATTTCAAACACAAAGGCAAAGTATTCCGCTCCACATCGCAGTTCCATCATGATCCCGAAACTACAACGTAGAGCGTGGGATTAATGTTTGGGCCCATTCCAGTCATGACCCACCTAACCGGTGAAATGACTAAAATACGCCTCATGGGGTAAAATTACCATTTTACCCCTGAGGACCTTTCAGGCCAGAAAGTATAGGCATTCAGTCAAGCCCACTGATAAAAGGCTTTCATGACATTATCATCTTCACCAGATGACGTCACCTCAGTACAACCTATAAATAATACTTTTATCTGATCATTCAGGTACGTTTTTCACACATTCCAAAGCATTTACTTGTACTATTCTCTGACCTTCTGAGATCAGATCTGACTTAAGCATCGGAGAGCCAATCCCGGGAACTTCCCCGGGGTAGTTCACCGTGCTCGATTTTGCAGGTACCGGAAATTTGAAGACCTTGGACTTCTTACTAGTTACTATCCTAGATGGATTTTGGACTCCCCGAACTACAAATTTCTATTGTGTTTCCCTGTTCCCGAAACAAAAAGGAACATACCTCTATCAACAACTCACCCACAGAGGTAGATAGATGTCGCCAATATAGTTGACCCTTGCTTTTTTAAATTGCTTTAGAAATCATCAAATCCCAATTCTCAATGACGTAATAGAAGAGAAAATGGCGATGATGGAAGCTGATTGTATAAGGCGGCAAAACCAAGCCAACAAGGGGTCACGACCAGCGGCGATGCTGATTTCACAATGGTGCTGATAACGTGTTGTGAAATTAGGGTTAGAGAGATAGAGAGTTGTAGATGAGAATAGTCGTATCTTCTCTTATTCATATGAGGAGTATATATAATATAATATGTAGGTAACTTGATTGGGGAATAAATGAACTAATTACAATAGAAATACACGGCGACTAATATATACAAGATATTATACATCCACCATAATATTTCATAACAAAAATTTTTATTTGTATATATTAATTTGTTTAACGGAGCACCATGCTAACTTTTTTTTTTGGTTTTTAACGTTGAGCACAATGAGCATGATGCACCCCAAAATGCACTGTCTACCTATTGCTTCTTCCCTCCCCTCCCTTTTTCTCCACCATCGTTATCCAAACATACTGTAAATAATGGCATGCTGTGCTTTCCGCACAAGGAGTGCGAAGAAGCTGATTCTCCATCAAATCCGATTTGGTTATTTCTTATCAACACTTGCGCCTCGCCCCTGGCTAATGCTATCCTCTTCTTCTAATGGATATGTCGAATGCTTCTCTCAGACATTTCGTCGAACAGTTATAACACCCTTTCATACTGTCTTACTCAAACCTTCACTGAAATTTTCTACTTTTCATCCTTCTTCAGTACAACATCTATATAATCCTATCGACTTCAAGAATAATCAGAATGCTGAGGTGGGTGTTATAAAGCTAGTCGATTTAGTTGATTCTGGTGTGAATCCTGATGCCAATGAGGTTTATTTGGCTATTTGGGAATTAAGAAATGATTGGAAGTTGGCTTTATTAGCATTTGAATTGAACCAGAAATGGGGTTGTATTAGTCAGAAAATACTGGGTTTGATTATTTGGGTGTTGGGTACTCATCACAAGTTTGATATTGCCTGGTCGCTGATTCGTGATTGGCATCGGTCTCTCGACACTCGACAACCATTGCTTGCTATCATAGAAAGGTCATCTTTCCTCATTAATTTCATCTTTTGTTCCTCTTGTGTTTTAATATTACGATTATGAATTAGTTTTGTTTGTTTAGTTCCTTGCACGATGATAAATTAGAAATGGATAAATGAAAAACCCCCTTATTTACCAAAAGCTACTTATTTGCACCCAAAACTATTCTTGTAAATCCAAACATGGTGTGAAACCGTATCGTATAGTTTTTCAAATCTACCAAATTGATACTCCTGCATCGCAGAGGTAAAAAAAAACTGTGTTTTGGGCTTATTCAAGCGTTGTGCTCTCGGCCGAAATTTGGAAATTATGTTTACATCCTGTAAGCTACTTGATGCATAATAGTGATTGGCTCTTGAAATAAAGTGAAGAGAACACACAGTTCTGAAATTTGAGAAACCGAAAAACTTGATTCATATACTGTCATTTCTGAAATTCAAATATAAGTTCTTAGACTAACTGAAAACTAAAAAGTCATAATGATCTTAAGCATGTTCAATACAAATTCCAATTGTCTGGGAAATCTGACTTTCCATATCATCTGATTTAGCTGGGACCATTTGAAGACATGCATAGTGTGCTACTAAGTGACAATGAATCTAACTAATACAAATCTAAAGATTACAGAAGCGATTGGTGTTCCATATAAGTCATCGTGCAGGAAAGTGGACATCCCCATAAAAAATTGTGAACTGGGCCCAGTTGTGATTGGAGTAGAAAGCAGAAGCCAAATTAAATCTTGAATGCCTGAAACTGGAAAAGTTTTTTTCTTAAGGGAAGACTTGGAAATTTCTTCTGTGGTAAAAGAACTTGAATTTCTCAGATGTTAGAGCTTGTTACATGTTTCATGTTAGAGCTTTGGGGCACAGTATAGTTAAGCCGCAGTGATTACTTGGGGAAATGAGAGTTCTTGCTTTCCGCTGTTCAAAAGGCAATTAGTCTGGGCTAAAATCAATAATGAAACAATACTTTATCAAATGAAGAACTGAAGTCCTCTCAAAAAAAATAAAAAAATGAAGAACTGAAGTTCAGTAAATTTTAGAAATTTATAAATGAAGTTATCTCTGACACCAGCGTCTAAATCAGATGATCATTTGCATATGGAGTGTCAATTTGTAAATTCTATACAAGAATCTTCAATGAGCTACGCTAGAAAAGTATTCTGGATTTCCATTTAGGAACTAAAAATGATTAAACTATCTGGCTCACCTTCATTTTTTCTGAAGATGATGCTAAAAGCATGGTGCTTGTAGTTGCCTCCACGCTTGATTTGGTTGTATTTGTTAAGAACTGAATCTGAAATGTTGATCACTTATGCCTGCCAATGCCAGCCTTCAGTTTCTAATTAAACTTGCTGCTTCTAATCATGTACTCAAGCTAAGATTTGATATACCTATAATCATAAATTGCTCTTTTCAGATATGCAGCAGCAAATAATTACCAGAAGGCCATTAAAACATTTCAATTTATGGAGAAACTGACACCATCTCCAGACCAGAATGCATTTTACACTGTCATTAGTGCCCTATGCAGATATGGAAATATTGAAGAGGCTGAGGAATTCATGCTAAATAATAAGAAGCTATTTCCTCTTGAAACCGAAGGCTTCAATATCATTCTTCATGGTTGGTGCCATATTTCTGTTGATGTTGTCGAAGCCAAGAGAGTCTGGAGGGAGATGGCAAGTTGCTGTGTGGCACCTAATTCAATGTCTTACACACACATGATTTCTTGTTTCTCGAGGGTCGGAAACCTTTTTGATTCTGTGAGGCTATATGATGAAATGAAGAAAAGGGGCTGGATCCCAGGCCTTGACGTTTACAATTCACTGATATATGTTATGGCTCGTGAAAACTGTTTAAGCGAAGCTTTCAAAATGCTACAGAAAATTAAAGAGGCAGGTTTACAACCAGATTCTAGATCTTATAATTCCTTGATTTGTCCTTTATGTGAAGTTGAAAATTTCAAGGAGGCTAGAAATCTATTGTCCATTATGACACAAGAAGGTGCACAACCAACTATTGAAACATATCAAGGTTTCTTGAAAGGTGCCGGTTTGGAAGGCACTTTCGAAATTCTGAGCCAGATGAAGAAGAGTCGAGTTGGCCCAGATAATTGTACGTTTCTGTATATATTTGATAGGTTTTTCAAACTAAAAGAACCCCAAAATGTTTTAAGAGTTTGGGTGGAAATGAGAGACTTTGGAGTGCATCCTGAATCAGAACACTACAAGTCTATAATACATGGCTTGGCAAATTGTGGCTGTTTAATGAAGGCTAAGGAATTGCACATTGAAATGCTTTCAAATGGATATGTTGATGAGCCAAAAATCAAGAAATTGTTAGAAGGACCTGGGCAAGGTGATCGTCATGGGAGAGTTGGGTCTGTGAACTCTAAGAGACCTTTTATTCAATAAAAATCCTCGTATACATCCCATATTAGGCCACACATGGAAAGGAAAAAGCGAGGTGGTAGTAGCTTCAAGAAGCAGCAAAGACTTTAAGGATCCTCTGCATAGTTTTCAACCAAGACATTCTTGATGACAAACTATGCCTTCAGTAGCTTTAAGTCTGAGATTGCTGCGTCCAGAGTAGCCCTTTGTGAAAAAATTCCTATTGAAGAATTAAAGCTGAATCTATAGACTAAATGAAAGGTAATCCGAATGGTTACCTTAATCTAGTTTCCGCTTGCATCGCCAGGACAACGTGAATTTGATGATGAACATCCTATAGTGTCAGGTATGCATGTTTTTAGTCGTTGATAGATATTTACAGTCAGTAATATTTATCCTGCTCTATTTTTAAAATTGGCTGCTTGGATGTTGTATTTTTGTCAAATATGATGGAAATACAGGATGGCGCTTGGATTTGGAGCTGCGGCTAAGTTCAATATTCTTTGAAACTGTTTGATTTCTGTTTGATGATCTATTTGTAATACTTCATGATTTCCTAAAGGATGTGATGGTACTACCATATCAACAAGATCCATTCATGTTTTAGAGAGCTCAAATAATTAGACCTTTTTTTGGTAGGCGAGAAGAATTTGACCTACCGTGCCGGAACCCCGCACGGGCCGGATAAGCGAGCTAGGCTAAGGGGAATCCCTACCCTTCTAACCGCTTCTAGTGAGGCTTGAACCCCCAACCTTGAGGTTGGAAGAGTTCCTTCCTTACCACTACTTGGTAAATAATTAGACCTATTAGGATGTTAAGATAGGTGATAGTTGTCCTCTTAGGGAAGTTTTTTAGGTTCTGCATGAGCGTGGCCAATGTGTTGATAGGACATGTTTTGGCCGGTAGGTTACTTACATGTCGATCCTAGATGCGGATTTGGTGACAACCTGAAGATCGAGGTGTCGCACTCTTTCTCATTCTTCTTGCCATAGTATAGTAAGCGTAGTCCTAGACTATATGTAGTAGGGGTGATTTCGTAATTAGTTTTAACTCATTGTGTGATTTCTGTGATCGTTGGGGAAGAGGTGTAGTGAGGTGGGTGGAGTTGTGGTGGTTCAAGGGTGGGTGTGAGGGTGGGGAAGGGCTACCGTGTGTTGTGGGGGTTGTTAGGTGGTGGGGAAGGGTGGGGTAGTTGCGGCGGTGGTTGTAGTACTTGTAGCACTCTACTGGTGGTAGCGGTGCATATGGGGTGCACACATTGGTGGGGTGATGGGGGTGATATGGCGCTCAATGATCGTCAATGTTGAGTGTGGTTTAGAGGAATGTGGGGGAATGAAAAACCTTGGGGGAGGAGGGAACCACCCAAGAGGGATATGGGGTAAGTGATACTGAAATTAGGGTAAAGGGAAAGCAAAAAAACATTGAACAAACATAGTTTGAAACCCCCTTTATAAGGGTAACTAGAATTTTGATTCCCTTTCCCTTTCTTGAAACCCCCATCCAAACGCCCCCTTAATAGTAAGGGACATACACGTGATAGACATAAGTTTTTATCACATGGTAGCGGCTCATGGAAATGGACGTGGACAAGGAAGAGGGAAAGATGTGCAAAACTCTGATTCTATTTATGGAGTTAAAAACTTCATACAAGAGGTCGAAGGAGAAGAATGAATAAACTTTAAAGAAATAATAACAACAAATATAAGGCTCAAACCGGACACTTTTGGCAAAATTTTTGTAAAAATGGCAAAAGTTGAAGCTGAAACAAATTTGATTGATCTAAGGAATATGTTGAGAAACTATGTATTATCTCCCAAAGTGGATGATAAGAAAGATGAAAATTATTCGAGGGATCTTGACAATCGTGGAAGCAACCATATGACAAGAGACACAAGCCTACGAGCGTAATCGCAATGTGACTTTTTGCAATGGCTTCTAGGTAATTACTAGAGTAGAAAGTACAGTTATATTTGAATTATAGAGATCACTGAAAATTCTAGTCAAAGGTTAATTCCCATGCTTTTCATATTCCTAATATGACGAGTAACATTGTGGCATTATTAGAAGCTAGGTGGGGCACTCACAACAATTTTATGCAATAGATGAGAAAGCAAATGCACTATAATAATATTATAAGCTTTGTGAATTACAATGAAATGAACAAAATTCTACGTATTTAAAGAAAATTAAATAACCGGAGTAATAGCTTTCCTTTTATTTGCCGCCTTGAAAAAATCATTACTCCATAAATTATGCTTTTCCTTAATCTTCTTTTGTTCACTTTTTAAACATCTTTATTATTTTCTTAAAGGAAAAATTGTCAAGAATAAGTCAACGCAAGTCTACCTTCGTTTATTCCAGTAGCAAGTAAACATTGTAGCCACTTTTCTTTTAACAAGTCAAAACCGGCTATGACCTTTTATTAACCTATTTAACAGGTTAAAGTGGACATGTGTCACTCTTTCAATTGATATTTTTAATCTTTTTTTTTTTTTAAAAACCCTTCTGTTTCACAACTATGTCTCTCCTCCACGGCTCCACTACCTCTTTCTCTCTCCTTCCTCTTCCATTGTTGCTGACCAAACATAAACAACACCAATCTAGGTCGTCAACTGACCATCATCATGTAAAGCACATTTTCAACATCGGCTGAAATTCGCTCAACCCCTGCTTCCTTTGCTCACGATTTAGATAATATTTCTCATTTGATTTACTTGAATCTTAGCTCCCAAATTTTGGGGAAAATTAATTGTAAATGAGATAAATAGTGTGTTTGGTTAAATTGAGCACCACGAAATCAAAATTCAAGCCCACCACACTGCACCCAACAAATTCAGAAATTTAGAAATATAGAAATAATATGATGATGAATGAAGGGGGGTGGTTACTGGTTATGGTTAAAGGTGAGAAGAACCTTTTACGACAGAAATTGAGGATGACATGAGGTTAGAAGCTTATAGACCAAGAGAAAAAAGCGATCCATCCAAATATCTAGTAAATGATCTCTAATGGGAATGAGTTCCATTATGTTGCCATCTACCTTGCTCTCAATCCTTCTGTAAGGCGGATGTTTCTTACCAGAATCTCGCTTCCTCTCCCTATTTTATTAATCAACTCGGAATCAAAAGGGAGAAGGGAAGGAAGAAGAAGCATCTCTCGTTGTAATTAGTATAAAGTTCAGAGATGGGAGGTGCAGCACAGCAGGCGGGCCCCACCCCACCACTAAGCTTAAACCAGACGTCAGGTACCCTCTCGAACGAGGACGCCCATCCAGGTTCCCAACTCCATTCATTTCACTCATTTTTCTCTGACTTTTCTCATCGCCACAAGAACAAAGACGGATACCCAGCTCCATTCATTTCACTCATTTTTTTATACGAGAGAAGGAAAAAGCTAAACTTTCTACAAATATTTTTTTTGATGAGCAGAGGAAGAGTTGGTAGGTTGCATGAGAGAGAGATGAAGAAGATGAAGGTGGTGAGGGAAAATTAAAAGGGGAAGTTATTTTTAGAAGTCAAAGGTCAAATGGGAGGATGAATTAAATAGTTAGTTTACAGGTTTATCAGGTAACCTGTAAAAAAACTTGGTAAAAGAAAAGTGGCTACAAGGGTTACTTGCTACTGGAATAAACGAAAGTTGACTTGTTAAAAGCGGTCAACGCAAAGATTGACTTATTCTTGACAATTTTTCCTTTCTTAAATGTAAAGTTTACTATATCTATTTTCAACATCCCTCCTTAAAGTTGACTTCCATACTATTCTGGTCAATTTTTGCATCCTTATAGAATCTTCAAAGTTTAGGGGTTCCGTAAAGACATCAACAATTTAATCAAGCGACTTTACACTATATAATTCAACCTCTTCGCTTTCAAATTTCAATGCACTACATTTCATAAGGGAACCAAGTATTGATGTGTTTGCTTAGGTGGTGAAAAACTGGATTTTGCGCCAAAGCTAAGTCTAATTTGGTATTAGCTATGTTACTAGCTATGTTACTCTAGTGTCAGACACGGGACAAGTGTTTGATTCGACTAGATTGTGAATTGTTTTCATGATTTTAACCTAAAATGAAGTATCAAGTGTCGATACCCATGTGGGAGGGTCGAAGTTGCAGCTATACATGCATAGTGTGACAATCGATTGTTTCTTTGAAAGAAACAACCTAACATTATTTCTAGTATAAACACAAAACCATTGCAGCAAAATCACTATTTCAGTATCACTTGAGCTTGAAATTCTCGCAATATAACAATCCATGATCTAATGTCCCATCTAAGTATCGAAGAATTTTCTTTGCCGCTTTTAAATGGGTAGTTGATGGGTTCTCTATGAAGTGACTAACTAGCCACAAATAGAATATCTAGTCGAGTACAAATTACATATAGCAGACTCTGACCAAATTCTGGATTCTCCTTTCCTCCATAAGGACATTCCTTAACGACTTCACCCCACATTCCATTGAAGTGTTCACCAGATTAACATCTAGCATATAAAATTTTTCAAGACTTCTTTGTGTATTCATCATCACTATGTGCAACCTGATTGCATAGGTAATATGACATTGGTTCTATGTCGGTCATTTCAAATTCATTTGACATTTTTTTCTTGAAATCTTCAAACATTTCAAAACCGCTTTGTATAGATTTGAGATCATCCACATATGTGCAAACATAGAATACTACATTTCCATGCTTTTTCACATATAGTGGATGCTCATGAATGCACCTAGAAAATTCATTAGAGTACTTACCCAACCGACTATATAACGCCCTTTTCAATTTATGTACTTTGTCTTTATGTCATGGTTCAATTTAGGGAACGGGATTGGTTGCACTTCCGAAGTAACGGAACAAATACGTTAATTGTGGACCGTGTCACAGTTATAACGGTAGTTTTAGAGTCTTTTTAGGTGTTTTTAATGATTTTATCTATGTTAAAATGATAACTGATTGAAAATTTGTACTCCCTCCGTACCGTATCACATGATACACTTTCTTTATTCGTCCGTCCCACATTACTTTTACACTTCTATAAATGGCATGGTAGATTGGTAGTACAATAGAAACATTATTTTAATATTAATGGGTCATATATATAATTAATTTAATACCCTACGTACCCCAAACATCTATGATATGCCCCACTAACATGTATTTTTGTATTAAAATAAATACCAATAATCGACTACTCTCAATAAAATAAGTTAGTCAAATAACACTCCTAAAACTCTATACCAGCTGTATCATCTAACATGGGACGGAGGGAGTAATATTTAATGGACCCTTGAAAAAATGCAAGGATTTTCTTTTTGGAAAATAGATTATGTTATTTATTAAGAAACAATGAAACTACTATCTAATATTAAAATGATTTAATAAGTAACTTAATCTTGTAAATAATATAAATATTGTTCATTACATATAACCTTTTACTTTTCATTACGTATTTATTTGTTTTTTCTCAATTGTGTTGGTATTTGTGTTAAAACCTTTTGTTGAAAACCTCTTTTAAAAACTTTTAAAAACTTTTTAAGTCTTAAAACCTTTTTTAAAAAAAACGTTTTATCGCTCTTGTCGATGCCATGTTGCCATCTCCTTTGGCAAATGTTTCAGTTGACGATTCATGTTAGCCGACCCCAAATCACTTTGGGAATAAGTCTTAGTCAGTTAGTTGTTGTTTATTATATATAATCTTTTCAAAATACATAAGGTAAGATTAAACAATTGAAAACAAAGTCGACTAAATATTACCAAGGTCACACAAGCTCTAAAAAAATAAAGTTGAATAAGAGTGAATAAGGTCGGATCTGGTTACATGGAATATGGTAAAATAAAATGATTAAAAACGAAAGTTGTAATGAAGTGAAATATGATCGAATAAGGTTTACTATCGTGAAACAATATGTTGTCTATGTTCAACTAAGTAAAATTTAGATTATTTTTAAAAAGATAAATAACATAGACTAAAATGACATATAACTTTGTTCATTCATATATTGTTATACCTACATTTATCATTACATTAAATTATTTTTACATCTAAAAAAAAAAAGCCAAACCACTAAGTACTCGCTCTGTTCCCATTGGAATATGGGAAAAACAATGCAAATTAAGGTGGATGAGAATCTTTTTAATTTTATATTGTATTAAGTGTACTTGTGTACTTTTTTTGCTTTTGAAAAAGTAAGAGAGAAAGAAAAGTGAGTGATTGGGAAATAAAAGATTCTAAAGTGGCCATGTGTAAGATAGAAAATAAAAAAGTGTAGTAAATATTTGGTTGTTAAAGGGTAAGATGGAGAAATAAATATTCTTAAAATGAAAAAAATTTAAAGTAGGAAGAACATTTTGAAACATCAAAAAGGAAAAATGGGAACATCATATGGGAACGGAGGGAGTACATTAGAAGCTCATTACTTTCCTAAAATAAGCCCAAAACCAAATAAGGCTTTCAATAGCCTACGTGCCGTCATCTACCTCTTCATCTTCTCTTATATCCCTCAAATCTCTCATCTCCCTCATCTCCACACGGTTACAATTTTTGGGAAATATATTATGACAAAACTTACTTAAAGTTTATAATTCCAAAAAGTATAATCAAGTGGCCAGGATGTGGGTAATATTTCGTTATACTATATGGTAAAACCCTTCCAAACACATCTGTTAAAAAAATAATATGCGTCACATCTAATAGTTAAGTAACTAAATGGCATATTATATAAACAAATCCAAATTCACAAAAATAAATGATTACCTAGGTAGTAAGATGTATCCCTTAAAAAAAGGTAGTAAGTTGTATTGAAATAGTTTGCAAGCATATATGCATAGGAATAGAAGAAGAATCCATAGAAAAGGAAATCGCCGGATTTCAATGTTTTAGTAGGGTTGACTTGTTGAAGACGGTTCTATAAGGATGTCTAGTTGGCTTGCCAAGCCCCTCTTGTTCACGAATGTCGAAGTTTGAAGGTACTTTGTTTGACCTTCTTTAAGCAATGGCCCTAAGGAAACAATTAATTCTTGTTGTAAGTCGGCATTAATCTTGTCTCTCTACATTAAACATGAACGAAAAATAAATAAATCGATATCAAAATTATTTAAACAAGGAATGAAAAATATTAAAGAACAAATTGCAAAAAAGTCAATACATGTTCTTCGATCAAAACCATTTCGATCGAATCAATTTCCACTAAATTTGTCAATAACTGATTTTTCCATAACCTTATTATCCTAACTTGAATAAGACACAATGTAGATTTAAGAAACAAAACATTGACTATGACAATGTGACTACTCATGGTGTGCTTATGACGACTATTGATGGTTGAAATAATGGTAATGGTGTGAAGAATAACTAAAGATTTGCCCTTTATATGTTGGTAGTAATCGACTTGAAAGAGAATATTGACCGAAATTTTTGAATAAAAGGAAGTTAATAATATTAACTAATTAGAATGCATTAGTAATCGAATAAATTACCATTAACTTAGTAAAGTTTGCGGCTAGTTAATTTTTTTGCTTAATTTGTGCCTATAGTTTACGTTGTTAAGATTTTAAAAATCGGCAAATATCGTTTAATAAATGACAATAATAAGATTTATAAGGCTAATATGAAAGATAGTAATAAATTTCCTTCTAAAATGGCAAAGATTATTACCTAACTAAGAAATTTAAATCACGGATTTGAGAGCGATTTGCACCTTAATTAAGCTATTAACCAGTTTTGTAGTTTAAGTGATGAGATGAAGGCATGAAGTTAGCTTGGAGCGACATGTCACCATATGGATTTTGCATTAGTTATTAATATAGACAATGTTGTCTATATTAATAACTAAAGCAATATAGACAATATTGTCTATATTAATAACTAAAGCAAAATCCATATGGTGACATGTTGCTTCAAGCTAACTTCGGGTGCCATGTGTCATTGTTGCAAAAACGTTGTTCACATGTCTTCGTGTTATCACTTAAATTATAAAATCGGCTAATAGCTTAATTAAGCGCAAATCTCCTTCAAATCCGTAATTTAAAGTTCGTAGTTAGGTAATAATCTTTGCCATTGTAGAAGGATATTTTTTGTTATTTATTATCTTTAATATTAGCTTTATAAATCTTATTATTGTCATTTATTAAAGGAAAAATTCACAAAAATGGGCTCAACTATGACCGACTTTCTCAAAATAGGTTAATCTTTGCAAAATCTGAATTTAGGCCAAACTATGTGTTGAGTTGGATAAAAATGGGCAATGGGCCAAATCGGTCATGTTAGCCTATTTTTATCCAACTCAACATATAGTTTGGCCTAAATTCAGATTTTTCAAAGATTGACCTATTTTGAGAAGGTCGGACATAGTTGGACCCATTTTTATGAAAACGATGTTTGCAGATTTTCTTACAACGTTTACTATAGGCGCAAATTAAGCAAATAAAATTGTCTAGCTGCAAACTTTCCTAAGATAATGTTAATTTATTCGATTTCTAATGCATTCTCAGTATTCCCTTTCAAGTCGGTTACCATATAACGGCGCAAATCTTTAGTTATTCTTCACACCATTACTATTATTTCAACCATCAAAAGTTATCATAATCACACGACTTAATTCCCACCCACTGTCAGACTCGATGCGTTGTCTTTTGAATCTATATTGTGTGCTATTCAAGTTAGGATAATAAGGTTATGGGAAAATCAGTTGTTGACAAATTTAGTGGAAATTGATTCGATCGAAATGGTTTTGATCGATGAACATGTATTACCTTTTTTGTAATATGTTCTTTAATATGTTACATTCCTTGTCTAAATAATTTTGATATTTATTTTTCATTCATGTTTATTGTAGAGAGACAAGATTCAAGCTACCTTACATAAAAATTAATTGTTTCATTAGGGTCATTGCTTAAAGAAGGTCACACGAAGTACATTCAAAAACTTCAACATTCATGAACAAGAGGGGCTTAGTCAAGCCAACTAGACATCCTTATAGAATCATCTTCAACAAGTGAACCCTCGATTTCCCTTTCTATGGATTCTACTTCTATTTCTATCCCAATATGCTTGCAAACGATATCAATACATCTTACTACCTACGTAATCATTTCTTTTTGTAAATCTGAATTTGTTTATATAATGTCATTTAATTAATTTACTATTAAAGGTGACGCATATTATTTTTGAATAGATGTGTTGGGAAGGGTGTTGCCATATAATATAAAGAAAAATTACCCACATCATGGCCACTTGATTATACTTTTTGGAATTATAGACTTTGGATTTAATATAAACTAGTCATAGTGGAGTTATACTTCCTCCATCCCTTAGTTGCAACAGTTTGACTTTTACACTATTCATATGTCTTACTTTGTCTATGATTTTTAACTAACATGTAAAACCAAATGGTAGTAAATAAGATGTTCTTACTTTTGTCTCAATTTATAGATTTGAAATATCAATTTTTCATAATTTTTACTAATTGATAGTTAGATATATTAATGGTCAAAGTTGCGTATTACTGTTGTAACTAATATGTTGTAACTAATATGGAGGTAGTGTAACACAATTGGAGTTATATAAGGTTCAATTGTGTGGTGGTGCCCCTTCTCTTTCTTTTCTCTTGTCTTATTCATTATTGGAGGTAGAGTGTGCTACTACTGTAAGGGTAAAGATGACAAATCTCTGGAAAAAAAAAAAAACTAAAAAACTAAAAAATATTTGGACGTTTTAGGGTTGAAATAACAGGCAAACCCTTTGGATGATACGACTAGCCTAGATATCGGGTTTTTTAAATCGATCATGTTGAACAAGTCGAGTTCGCTTCGACAAAGTTGAAAACCGTTCCAACTTGGGCGAACCAATACTTGCACCATGCTTCATATCCCTTGAGTGCATAATTTGTGGCTGTTTAATGATACTTCTTCCTCTTGAAACCCGTTGTGAAAAGTGGATTTCACATTCATTTGATGGATTTTCCATCAAAATTGGGCTGTTATTAATATTAGCAACCTTACCATGCAACCTCGGCAAAAACCTCCTTTAGTAAATTCCTTGTTTTTGCTTGTAACCTTTGGAGACTGGTCTTGCTTTATATGTTTCAATTTAACCATTGACATTCTTCTTGATTTTGAACACCAATTTGACTCCTATTGTCCTTCTTCCTCTCGGAAGAGTTAACAATTCCCATGTCTCATTCTTGATGGCATAATTCTTTGCTCATAGCTTGAATCCATTCTTTTAATCTCTTTGCCTCATCAAAGTTAATTGGCTCAGTTTAAGGAAGTATTATCTAATAACCTTTGTCTCACTTCTTAATGATCACGAAGAATTTTATATCCCTTTGGTCCTTCACTCGAACTGGATGAATCTAATGCGATGACGGTGATGCTGTGTAAGGAGAGGAAGTGGAGTTGGCACATGTATAACTAAATTTTCTTCTTCAAATAAGGAAGAAAGTTATGTAATTCATCCTCTTCTATACTTGCATCCAATATTGTCTTGTCATCAAAATGTCTTGTCGGTACTTGATTTAAATAACATGTAACCCTTTGAGTTTTCATCATATTCAATGAAAAAAAAAATTCACTTCGACAATAAGTTTGGACCTTATTTGGTCATGAATATGTGAGCAATGGATCCAAATACACGAAAATGTGAAATACGAGGCTTCCATATGTTCGAGGAGTCACATTATTTAGGATCTTGGGAAATGATTTGACAAGTAGACAACGCATGAGACCGCTTATGCCAAAAACTATATTAGCATCTTTTTTTAACACGGACCTAGCCATGTTAAGAATAGTTCTATTATTCTTTTCAGATACCTTATCTTGTTACGATGTTCCAATGCATTCCATGTTTATGACAATATTTTTCGAATGCATTATATGTGAAATTCACCACCTCCATTTGTTCTCAAGGCTTTGATTTCATACCCACGTTGTTTCTCTACAAATACATTAAACTTTTTGTAAGTATCTACCAAGCTTATCCAAGCCAAACAACCCGATAAAATTGCAAAGGAACCTAAATTTTAATCTAAGTCTAGAAAATCCAATAGCAATAAGGGATATTTTAATTTTGATGAAACACTCCCGTACTTCCATAAGTTAATCTAAACACACTCAAATCACTCCTGAAATTAAGTTGTTGAACTTCAATTAATTAACACTCCTAAAAATTAATTAAAGGTTGTATTTTTAAACTTACGTGAATTTAAAATACTCAAATATACACTGGATAATACTCTACTAATTTATTGATCATATGGCCGAAAATATATAGTGATTACAATACAACAACTACTACTACTAAGCCTTATTCCCAAAATGATTTGGGGTTGGCTAATGGTTGCAAGATTCTAATGGAAGGTTGGGAGCTTTGTAATAAAAATTCTAATTTTTGGTTGAAGAAGAATATAATGTTCTTAATTAATCTACAAACAGCAGACTTTGGACAATTGTGTTTGAAGAGTTGTGTTGAAGATCCTTCTTGGAGGTGGCATATAGGGTTTGGTGACCTTAAATTTAAGGCACTTAGAGAATTGGGAATACAAGCAAATAATAAAAGGATTATATAAAGTAGGTCAAGAGAAGATTGAGGGATATCGTTATATTATGGAATAAGAGAAAAAGTAGGTCAATCACTCATTCATTAGTTTATAGCATTATATAAAGGTTGTCTTGTAATTCATTTTGTAGCACCAATATCACAAATATTTACCATCTCCATTTTTTAGTAATCAACTACATTTCTCATTTTACACTATTCATACATATCCCTTTAACAAGCTATAATGATTTATGCACAAGGATAAACATAGTCATGTGGGATCTTGTTAGATTCGTCTCGGTATCTACTTAATTAAAATTAACTTTCTATATTTTTTTACTTTTGCATAATTAGAGTTATTAACATTCAAAGTTGTGTTTGGGATGCGTGATACTCTTCATGTAGTGGTTATTAAAGAACGGATGAAGTATTATTTAAAGAAGGTTATTTTCTTCAATTTCAGTGAGTGCCCACCATTTGCTTTTAACTATTTAAGCTCACAAAGTTGGAAAGCTTCCTTCATGATCCAAGCTTTTAATGTTGTCTTGCCTCTAACTGTACCCTTCAACGAAACATAGTACTTAGTCCCTGAATAATTAAAGGCCAATTGCTGATGGGGAATCATGTATGAATTATAGTACTATGGCATTTAGTCGGAGTTACTATGTTTTTGTAGAGTTTTTATTGATTAATATAAAAATTATACTAGTTTTAGCGATGAAAAGGACTTCCATAGTCTAGTAAAGCACTCAGATTGCGACCAAAAGTGTCGATATCTAAGAGGTCTACACAAAGAACTATTGCATCATTCCTCAAGGCTTGGGAAAATATCTCATGATGTGAAGTGTTCCATTATTGTAATACATCAGAGTTTTGATAATTTTCTTTTCATGGCTCCTATGTAGGATACATTCCAGATCTGGCAGCATTAGATCGTTGTGGCACGTAAGGATATTTTGTAGTGTTATGATTGTGATCCGGTAAGGGAATCTCTTTGACAACTCATCATCCCGGTAAGTGAAATTCTGAGTCTACTTGCTGTTTAACTGTTAGAAAAATTTCCTATTATGTGATTCCTGTAAGGCTAAAGCATAAGCATTCTTTGGTGTGTCATAGAGGTTATGTCAGGGATATAGTCAAAAGCTCCAGTTGAGAAGTGAATCTCAGTTTCAACTTATTATCCTGCCAGGTGCAACCTGGAGCCTACAAACTGTTGTTTGTCAGTTTAAAAGCAAAGGCTGTATCATGCTATTTGGGGTTGGTTGTGTAGTGATCCTCGCTGATATAGCTGAAGAAACTTGTCAGCTAGTACAGAAGTGAATTTTCTTTTCAGGAATCATATGCAGGAAGACTTATACATGAATATATAGCTTCTTTTGTTGATAATTTTTTTTTTGTGAATACTGGACTTTGCCTAAAACGTACAAGTTATCAGGCTGGAAAACAGTGAAGTTTCAAATCTGTTTGAACTTGATCTAAAGGATGATAGATTTTATATATTCGGTCTCACATTCACATTGTGGCATAATAAGTTGCTTTTGGTTACATTTGGAAATAGTTTCGTAGTTGGCATGTAGTCACATTGTGGCGTGAAGTTTTAAAACAGTGAGCTAAGAATTCGTGCCACATTCAACTGTTTTTAGTATTTCATATTTTGTTATTTTCTTCAATTTCAGTATGTCATCAGTTACTTTCTTACTCTAATTCGTGCCACGCTCATTTTGACAATAATAAGAAGGTTATTTTCTTCAATTTCAGTGAGTGCCCACCATTTGTTTAATTAACTGATGACATACCATTTGCTCTCAGTTAATTCTAATATTTTGTTTTATCGTGGAGGTATTCTAACCTTTTAAATTAATACTTTTTTTTGTTTAGGAATTAGGATGATGCGTTTTCAGTGTAATTTGTGGCTGGAAAATTTTTGATGTTAGTTGCTTCCATCCTGTTCTTTCAGTTTCTAATTTAGTGTACTTAGAGAGAGTGGATGGACTCCATATACTTCTTAGTCGTTGATGAGGATATCATCGCAAATTTTATGGTGCACACAGGTGTATGAAGAGGAATGTGTGCACAGCTCACAACGCGGACGCGTAATGAACATCAGTTGGAAGAGGGTGAATAAAGGGACAGAATGAACATCAGTTAGAAGGGGATGAACAAGGGGACGTATAATGAACAATCAGTTCTCCAATGAACAGACTCCAAAAATGATTTGACATGAAAATTTTTAAATTTTTGAAAAATTCAAAACGTCACCTAATGAACATCAGTTTGTGTTGAAAGAACATTAAGTTAACACACAAAAAAAATAAGTTAAATCAAAAGAACATCAGTTCGATTTTTAAATTTGACATGCAAATTTTCAAATTTTCGAAAGTTGTAAAAATGTTCTTTTAATTGAAATAAATGTTCTTTTAACTGAAATTGATGTTCAGTGCTTTAAGGTTATATATTTCGAAATTTAAAAGTTTGAATCATTTTTAAAAATTGTAAATGTTCTTTTGATTTGATTTGATGTTCTTCTAATTGAAATAGATGTTCTTTTAACGAAAATTCTACAGTAAACGTCGTGACCACTATGTACCATTATCAGGTAAATGACGTGTACCACTATGTATCACTATATTTAGTTTTTTTAATATTTTTTTAATCAATATAATATCACTTTAAAAAATCAAAATAAATATCAAATTACCGTCATACCCTTACTAATTACCTCCTTTACCTCATTATCGTTTAATAGTATAAACTTTATGATCCCCCCGCCACTAACACGTCAAGAAAAGCTAAACTTCATTGCAATTAGATTTA
Source organism: Patellifolia procumbens (assembly GCA_947645195.1). NCBI lineage: Eukaryota > Viridiplantae > Streptophyta > Magnoliopsida > Caryophyllales > Amaranthaceae > Patellifolia > Patellifolia procumbens. Next base: position 99,420 of record CANSGD010000323.1, read on the forward strand.
AATTTGTAATCCATCAAAACCTCAATTCACAGTTCAACAATCAAAATCAAAATAATGAGCGATTTCCGCTATTGGATTAAATTTCCAGTAAAAATCTTATCATCATCATCTTTGAGTTTCTGTAAATAACACTGATATTTCTTGATTTTCTAACAGCATATTTTCTTCTCTCTTTAATTCAAAATGAAGATTTTAAATTGAGTGAATATGAGGTTCAATTGGAACTTCCATCGATCCCCTAAAAAAAAAACTTTCATTGATGAAATTAATAAAATTCGATGCTCAATTAGAACTTCCATGAAATTCAGAAGGAAGTTCCATTAATGAACCTAACCCTAAATGTTGAATTTCGTTTTAATTTTTTTTTTTAACCAAAAGTCTGAAATTTGATGACTGTTTGTGAAATTATGAAAATCTGATATTTTATTTAATGAGAAATTAAGACTGTCGTGATACCTAATGTCAGGTTGGGTGGTGATTTCAAGGTCGGGGATGAGTATGGGCGACGACCGCCGAGAGAGAGGATGGTGGTTGAACAAAATTGGTGAAGGATATTCTCCCATGTATGAAAACCATATAGAGAGAAGAAGAAAGAGTCAAAGGGGTAATTTTATTTAATAAAAAAATTAATTTTAAATATAGTGGTACATAGCGATACATGCCATGTATTGTAGACTCTTTGAAACAAAACTTAATGTACATTGCTTTATGGTTATATATTTCGAAATTTCAAAAGTTTGAATCATATTGAAAAATTATAAATATTCTTTTAATTTAATTTATTGTTCATTTGAGTGAACTTAGTGTTCTTTTAACACAAAGATGTTAATTGATTGACGTTTTCAAATTTTCAAAAATTTGAAAATTTTCCTGTCAAATGAAATTTGGAGTTTGTTTATTGGAGAACTTATTGTCCATTTTGTGTCCCCCTGTTCATCCCCTTCTAATTGATGTTCATTCCGTGCCCCCCTTGTTTAAGAATCGAACTGATTTTTTTTGAGTATATTTATTGTTCTTTATGTGTGAACTTAATGTTCTTTTTAACACAAATTGATGTTCATTGGGTGATGTTTTTAAATTTTCAAAAATTTGACAATTTTTTTTTATGTCAAATCAATTTTGGAGTGTGTTCATTGGAGAACTGATTATTGTTCTTTGTGTGTGAACTTAGTGCTTTTTTAAAACAAACTGATATTCATTGGGTGACGTTTTAAAATTTTTAAAAATTTGAAATTTTCACGTCAAACCAATTTTGGAGTCTGTTCATTGGAGAACTGATTGTTCATTGTGTGTCCCCATGTTCGTCCTCTTCTAATTGATGTTCATTGTGTGTCCCCATGTTCATCCTCTTCTAATTGATGTTCATTGTGTGTCCCCATGTTCATCCTCTCCCAATTAATGTTCCTTGCGCGTATGTTCATTGGAGCTTTGCCCACTTTCCTCTTCCTAGGTCCTTGTCCATCATCGACCAATTGGGATATAATCAAGAACTAATTTTACGTCAAGATTTCTAACATAGTGAAAAGGTCCACCGCAATACAACAGTCAACCAGTTCAGAGGTTGACTCAACTTTAGTTTGTAAATACTCTGTTGTATATAATTTCTCTTAGTATGTGTGCTTGTTCTATTCAGCTTATTTGTTAAAAGCACAAACCAACCCACGTTTTAAGCTAATTATTATTATCATTGCCAATTATTATTATAATGGTAATAGCAATTTACTTGTTAGACATTATTAGTATTATACCATCATCATCAAATATTAATTATTAATACTAATAATAATAGTTACTCATTATTAATTACTATTATCAGTAATTATTTTTTTAAAATTAATTAATTATTATTACTATTATTTATTTATTTATAATCATTTAATAATATCAAAAATAATATTATCATTATTCATTTATTATTATTTTAAAGTATTAATTATTAATTATTATTACTTAGAATTATTATCACTCATTATTTAATATTCATAATTATTACTTCTTCTGTTTCACAATACTCGCAACATTAGCATAGTAACTACTCCCTCCGTTTTTTTTAATATCCACATTTTTCTATTTTGGGGTGTTTTTTTAATTGGTACCTTTCTACCTTTTCTCTTAAATGGAAGGTTGGCCCACCTAATTATTACACTTCTCTCATACTTTTTCTTTCCTTTTTTCTACCTTTTTAATTTTTCCTTTACTTTTATTAACTTTATCTCTTACTTTTCCACAAATTCCTTGATCCGCGAGCAAAAGCAAACATGCATATTAAAAAAACCGAAGGTAGTACTATTCATCTACCAATCATCGTTTATAATTTTCCAAGTGTGTAAGAAAAATATCGCCAAGTGAGGTTTTATTTGATTCGTCTTAATGCAACCTATTATAATATCAATTTATTTAATTTTTACTTATCAATAATTAGAGATATTAAAGTCCAAAATATTGCATTGGATAATGTGCAAACAAGAAACGTTGCGAGTATTGCTAAACGGAGGAAGTATTATGTGACTATTGTTGATGTATTCATTTCAACTTAATTCAATTCAATTCAATTCAATTCAATTGAGTTAAGTTTAAGTTCAGTTCAGTTTCAGCTCCAATAAGTCCAGTTCATTTCAGTTCATCTCCAATAAGTTCAGTTCAGCTCCAATAAGTTTAGTTCAATTCAGTTCAGCTCCAATAAGTTCAGTTCAGTTCAGCTCCAATAAGTTTAGTTCTGTTCAATTCAACTAGAATTAGACGAATAGAACATGCCTTGTATAGGAGGCCTGATTTTATAGAAATAATGCTCTCAACCAATGTAGGCATGAGCTTCCATTTCCAAGCCAGTTGTCATGGAGATTACAAAGAAATAAATAGACCATAAGCTGGAAAAACTATAGAACGATTGCTCACTCTTCATTTTTACCTCAAAGTGTTCCCCATCACATGCTCAACTCCGAAACTTGGACATGAATACTGCATTTCCTTATATGCGGGAATTGAGTCAGAGTCAGGTTATCCCCGTATTGTATTTAAGGCTGAGCATGGGATGACTTAGTGCGGTTCCAGATAACCCAAATTAACCCACATAAGTTCGGGTTTAGGTTTTTTCGTACCAATCCACACTGCACTTTGAGCCAAACCGATTCAAGCTGCACCACATAAGATGATTTGGTGCAGTAGAATTTGTGGTTTACTATTATTTTACTTGAATATGAATTTTCTGATTTGCAATTGATTTTACCTATAGACATCCGCTATTAAAAACATATAAATAATCTACAAAAAGCTTGAATATATTGAAAGATTTACAAAGTTGCTAAAATTATTACTATTTCAAATACGAAATTGTTATTAAATCGAAGACTGAAAGTACTTAAGCGATTCGAGGTGCAGTTTACTTTATAAATATAATAAAACCCCTTAATGGCAACACGGTTTGGTCAGAAGCACAAACCAGCCTATTTTTTAATCCTTTAAACCAATCTAAACCGTGTCAAAACAGTTTGGGTTGCGGTTTGGTGCAATTCGTCCTAAATTCTGCTCAATCCTAATGAATTAGTGAGAGGTATAACCGTTCTAATCTTCAACTTCACCTAAAACTAGGAAATACTTCATAAAATAGTGTGTGTCACATGATTACTCGATCCAAGTAGTAACGTCAACAAAGGATTAATATGGGGTTGGATATTTAGGAATATGTTATGTCCAGATTTTCCTCAACTAGTTCTGTAGGTTCCTAGGTTCCACGTTCACAGGTTCCAACTACTAACTACCAATTTCAGAGTATTAGCTTCCAGCTAGCTACTGCATGTAAGCTTCCAGCTAGCAGTTACCGGCTTCCAGCTTCCAGCTATCGTCCACCAGCTATCGTCCGCCAGCTATCGATCACCAGCTTGGAGCAGGTCAAGGTATGACTCAACAATAGCCTAAGATATAGGAGCGTTTGTTATGAAGGCCAAGCCAAATTCAGTTAGAGGAATAAGTCAGTTCACGTGCCTAATATAGTGGAAAACTGATTCAAAGCAAGCTGAATAGGAAATAATAATAGATTCCTTGAATTAAGGAAGTTTACAACAACTTAACTATATTTTAGGAAGCTGTTACATCAGTCCAAACAAGCTGATTTGAAGCCTATTTAAGCTGTAAACGTATCATTAGATGGGGAGAACACAATCCCATAAGTTACTGCTCATTATTCTAAGTTTAGAAAGTACTTAAATTTATATTTTACACTTATCATTCATATTTTTACCGAGTATTCATAAGGAAACACATTTATTGTACTTGTAATTTATATTGATAATAGTGGATTGGTGAACTCAAAGCCACCCACGGTTTTTAGACCCTTATTCCTAGGGTTTTTCGCGGCACCATTAGTCTGTTAATTAGTCTTTTAATCTGAAAAACCCCCATTTCGATCTCTTGTGAACATACTTTGGTACCTAAGTCTCCGCGGTTCAACCCTGCTTAGCTCCTACATTATTTATGTTGGAAAGTCAGTTTATAAATATTATCTTTGGTAAACGCGTGCGACCGCGTCTCACCAAATTTTGGCGCCGTTGCCGGGGACTTGGCAACAACTAAAGTGTGTTTATAATAGATTGTTTTTATTTTCCTTTTTACTTTCTGATTTTCTTCTTTATATGGTTGAAACTCGTGCTACTAATCAGAATCTACTTCAGTACGATCCAGAACTTGAATTGAATCTTTTCAGGTTGAGGAGAGAATTGCGAAGAGATTTTAAAGAACTACCATTCCATCTTAACTTTGAGGAAAACATGCCACCATGAGCAGAGGCACGAACTTTGAGGGAGCTCACAGCTCCCAACCTTGATCAGGAGCCCTTATGCATAATGTTCCCTGAACCTGAAGAGGGCGTCGCCGCCACCACCACCTTCGAGCTCAAGTCAGGGCTCATCCATCTCTTGCCATCCTTCCATGGACTCAGTGGGGAGGATCTGAACAAGTTTTTATCTGAATTTCACGTAGTCTGCTCAAGCATGAAACCGAGCAATGCTACTGAAGGACAGGTGAAGCTGAAGGCGTTTCCTTTTCCTTAAAGGATAGCGCCAAGGATTGGCTCTATTATCTTCCACCAGGTTGCATCTCCACATGGGAGAAATGAAGCGACGATTTTTAGTGAAGTACTTTCCAGCTTCTAAGTCCTCCACCTTGAAAAAGGAGATAAGCAACATTGAGCAGAAATATGATGAGTCTCTCTATGAGTATTGGGAGCGGTTCAAGAGATTATGTGCTAGTTGTCCATATCATGGGTACAATGACTAGGACCTCATCCTCTATTTTTACAATGGTCTCATTGATGAGGATGTGTGTATGGTTAATGCTGCTAGCGGTGGGTCCATCATTAATAAAACCCCAGACGCGGCTTGAGCTTTGATAGAGGAGTTGTCTGAAGGCTCCAGACACTTTGGTAGGCGAGATACTCAAAGGAAGAATGTTAGTGCCGCAAGTAGTAGTGACCCCTAGTTGGGAGAGCAAGTCCAAGTTCTTACTTCCTTAGCGACGTATCTTATGGTGAAGGGGGGAAGTACAACATATGAAGGCTTGTGGGATTTGTTCTTCTAACCATCCTACTGATTGTTGCCCACAATTGCAAGAGCGGCGAGTGAAGAGGTTAAGGCTATGGATTTCCTAGGCCTACAGAGCAACCAAAGGAGGTATGACCCCTATTCTACCACCTATAAAGAGGCATAACCCGCGATTTAGATATGGAAATGATAACAACAACCAACCATCAAATCAGTACCAACAAGCTCTAAATCAAGGCCAAGGTTCGGGGCCTAGGCAAGGATCTTCTATGTCTTGTGAAGATATTATACATGCCTTGACCAAGATAATGACCTCTATGCAAGGCAACATGGTACAGTTTCAAGAGGAGACTCGGGCTAGCATCAAAAACCTGGAGAATCAGATGAGCCAAGTCTCAAGTGCGGTGAGTAGGTTGGAGGTTCGTGATAGTGGGAAACTGCCATCCTAAACTGAGTTGAATCTGAAGTAGAATGTGAGTGTTATCATGGTTGTTATAGTCTGACTATAGGATAGTCGAAATATAAGTATGATAGTTTTTAGCTTATCTTAATTTAACTTAGATATAGATTCACCACTAAGTTAAGTTAAGGTTCCTAAGAAGACCACTTAATTCAAGCTAAAAGAATTAAGTTAGCAAAGGCACTTAAATTAACTAGAGAATTAATGAAAGCAAATAAAAACTCAAGGTTTTCGGATTCAAAGTCAAGTGTGCATTTCATTAAGCTTGTAGTCCTTTAAATACATGTCCTTGATCCTATTTTACGAAAAATAAACTAAATAATAAAAATAAAATACTACTCTTATCCTACTAGGTTAAGAAAATGAAAATATATCCTAACTAGAGTTGAAATTCTATCTGGAACGTGTACTTGGCCGAATTGTAGCTTCAATCTATCTTCTCCTTGATTCCCTCACTCATCCATTTAAAGTAGGAGACTAAATCAAATGTGATTTGAAGTAGGCGCCTATCTTGATCTTAAAAGGGAAAAGATCAGAATTTTCACACGCCTTTCCTTGTTTGCACGCCTAGATTTTAGGAAATGTTTAGGTTCATCTTCAAAGCTTGTCTAGGTTCCTTCCTTGCTCCTTAGTCGATCTTCCTTGATTGTTTCCTTCATTGTAGTCGATCTTCCTTGATTGTAGGCGCCTTTCTTTGCTTGATTATTATCCTCACACGTCCAAAGTGTCATACAACCCCAATTGGACTCTCTAATTAAAAGAAAGAAAATTACAACTCAACTAATACTATCCTAGTTAATCTAATATGATATTAAATTAACCAAGAGTACATATGATTATTCTAAGACTCCTAATAAAGCAATAAAGATAATAACTTAGCTAAAATTAATTAACTAAGCTAAGGACATTCTCAAAGGACTCAATGGACTTAAGGGAATTCAGAACATCCCTTAAAATAGAAGCAACCATGTTCTTAGTCCTAGGATCAATGGAACTAGATGGACCTCCATCATCCTCTCCTTCTTTGGAGGAGTTTGACCTCAAACTTGGTAGCTCTTCTTCATCATCATAGAATGGACTCAAATCAGCAACATTGAAGGTAGCTGAAACTCCATAATCTCATGGCAATTCGATCTTGTATGCATTGTTGTTGATCTTCTCAAGAACTCTGAAATGACCATTGGCTCTTGGACTTAGTTTAGACTTTCTTTTAGAAGGGAAACGTTCCTTCTTAAGATGAATCCAAACCATGTCACCTCTTTGAATTGAACATCTCTCTTTTCTTGTCTATCCTCTTTTGTTTTCTCATTGGCTTTCTCAATCTTCTCTCTCACATATTACATGGAGTTTTTGGATCTCTTTCACTCTAGTTTCGGCTTCATGGCTATATTTTATGGTGGAACGGAAAGGGGCTAAGTCAATAGGGGTGCAAGGGTTTTCACCATAGACCACAAAGAATGGACTAAGGCAAGTAGTCTTGCTAGGAACTCGGTTATAGGCAAACTCAGCATGAGGTAACATATCCTCCCATTGTTTAGGGCTTTTTGTGGCTAGGCACGAATTAGGGTTCCTAGGGTTCTATTGGTGACCTCTGTTTGGCCGACGGTTTGAGGGTGGCTAGAGGTACGGAACTTGAGTTTTGTCCCCATCTTCTTCCATAGTGTAAGCCAAAAGTGACTTAAGAACATGGAATCTCGATCACTCACCATTGGTTTTGGAACTCCATGCAATCTATAATGTCCCTGAAATACAAGTTAGCACAAGAAATAACATCATTAGTAGTATGGCACGCCACAAAGTGTGCCATTTTAGAAAACCTATCAACCATCACCATGATTGAATCTTTTTGGCGTTGGGTTCTAGGTAATCCAGTGATAAAATCCAAGCTTACATCCTCCCATGGTGCTTGAGGAATAGGAAGGGGCATAAACAACCCTTGAGGTAGCAAGTGACCCTTAGCTTTTTGATAAATCAAGCACCTTTTGATCAAGAACTTTACATCTCTTGCCAATCTAGGCCAAAAGAAGTACTCACTCACAAGCATCAATGTCGTTTCGATCCCAAAGTGTCCAGCAAGTCCACCTTCATGAAACTCCTTGATTAAGGACACTCTCATTCTATGTCTAGGAATATAAAGGTGATTTCCCTTGAAAAGAAACCTGTTTAGAAGATAGTACTCCCTCTCTTGGACGATTATGGCACTTCTCAAACAACACACAAAAATCCTTGTCCTCTACATAACATTCTTTCAAAAATTAAAGCCCCATCACCTTAGGACTTAGGGTAGAAAGTAACAAGTACCTCCTAGATATAGCATCCGCACCTTTATTCATTTTTCCAGCCTTATGTTTGATTGTAAAGTGGAATGTTTGAAGGTATTCCACCCACTTAGCATGTCTAGGTTGCAACTCCTGTTGACTTTGAAGGTACTTAAGAGCTTCATGGTCAGAATGGGGAATGAACTCCTTAGCAATGAGGTAATGTCTCCAATGATCCAAGGCACGAACCAAAGCATAGAACTCTTTGTCATAGATTGAATATCTTCCGTTTTGCCTCATTCAACTTCTCACTAAAGTAAGCCAAGGGCCTACGATTTTGAGATAGAATAACTCCAATGCCCACGCCAGATGCGTCACACTCTACTTCAAAAACTTCATTAATGTTAGGCAAAGCTAAAATAGGAGCACTAGTTAATTGAGCTTTTACCTCCTCAAACGCCTTGTTAGCTTGGTTAGTCTATTCAAACTTCTTCAACTTTGTGATTTCAGTAATAGGTGTCATGATGGCACTGAAATTTCGAACAAACCTCCTATAAAAGGAAGCCAAGCCATGGAAACTTCGAACTTGTTGCATTGAGGTAGGAGTAGGCCACTCTTTGATTCTTGAACCTTCTTTTCATCAGCTTTAATTCCCCCACTAGAGACAATAAAGCCTAGGAAAATAAACTTGACTAGAAAAGAAATGACATTATCTTAAGTTTCCATACAAGCACCATTTCTCAATACATTAAACACTTGTTCTAAGTGTTTTACATGTTCTAATTCATTGACACTATATACCAATATATCATCAAAGTAAACAACTACAAATCTGCCAAGAAAAGGCTTCATAGTTTGATTCATTAGGTGCATAAAAGTACTGAGCATTCGACAATCCAAATGGCATAACAAGCCACTCATACAATCCCTCCTTGTCTTAAAGGCAGTCTTCCATTCATCCCCTTCACAAATTCGAATATGATGGTATCCACTTCTCAAATCAATCTTAGAAAAACACTTTAGAACCATTCAGATCATCTAGTAAATCATTTAACCTTGGAATAGGAAAATGATATTTAATAGTAATCTTATTAATAGCCTTACTATCAACACATGTGCCATTCACCATTCTTTTTAGGAACTAAGAGAGTTGGAACTGCACAAGGACTCAAAGACTCTCTAATCATGCCTTTAGACAACAAATCATTCACTTGCATCCTTATCTCTTCGGTTTCTTTAGGGTTTGTTCTATAAGCAGGCTTATTAGGCAACATAGCTCCAGGAATAAGCATCAATTTTGTGTTGAATGTCCCTTGGGGGTAAACCGTGAGGTATTTCAATGGGGAAGACATCTTTGTAAGCTTCTAGCAACGGAACAAGCAAAGGGTGATCTAGATTATTATTAACCTCTTCCTTTTGATCTATATTTAACAATATTTCACGAAAAGGACTAAGTTCATGATAATCAGATTTCAAAAGAGTAGCGAGTGAATGATATTTTTCTTTAGTGGAATGTTGTTTAGAGTTAGGAATGGACATAATAGGAGTAAGGGTTACTTTCTTGCCATCTTTTGTGAAAGAATAAGTGTTCTTGTAACCATCATGAATGACTCTCCTATCAAATAACCTACGTCGACCTAAAAATCCATGACAAGCATCCATAGG
>CANSGD010000324.1:0-101788 GCA_947645195.1 Patellifolia procumbens
TATTTTTAATAATTTTTGAGATTAATTGATCAACTAAGAAAACAAGAACTAATTAGCTACACCAATTAAACTAAATGATTCCCGTTTAACAATAACTTGAAGACACTAGGGATGAGGGGAATCACTAGTTAATCAATTCTTAACCTGTTCGTCAAGCCAACGGGGATTCATTAGGTTCAACTAAGGGACTATGGTCACTCATATGTTTCCTAATTACTCTCTCAGAGCTAATTAGGAGGACTTAATCAACCAATTCTACCTATTCTCATGGTAAAATCAATTGATCAAGTATTTCCACAACTCCTAGCGATTCGATTAAGGTCCTAGGAAGCCTAACACCTATTCTCATGGTGAAGTCAACCTATTGACTAACCTAAGGTCCATCAAAAAAGCTTCATCTCTCAATCCTTCTATTTTGATCCCCTAATCTAATTAAATTGATGATCAAGCAATTAAACAAGCAATGAAATAGGTTAGTCAACCCAATTTCTCCTAAATCTAACCCCTGGCTTGACTTTTGAGGTCAGCTCATGATGAAGCCTAAGTTCGTCCTCTTCCCCTAGCTAAGAAGTTACTCTTAAGCCATTAAAGAAGCAAAATAAAAAGCTTGAGGTGTCAAATGAAGGTCAATAATGGACGGAAAACATTATAATGAGCTAAACATCAACTAACCAGCACTAATCGAAGGCTAAAACAAGATAAGCAAGTAATTAGGCAAATAAGCACAGAGATAGAACAAATACTCTAAATAGATGAACATAAAATGAAAAACTCCATAGTCACACCTTCAAAAAGCTTCAAATTCAGTTTCGAGATCTAGTTATCTCTACAAAAACTACTTCTCTCTCTACCTTTCTCTCTCTAATTAGAGCTAATCGTGATTCTGAAATTAAGGTTATTTTAAGATTATTACAAAATTAGATTTATACCCCCGCAGAAATAGGGCAAGAATAAAACACGAGCAAACAACCTAGGGACCCTGGGCATTGAGCGCCTTCGCTCCTCACAACATCGAGCGCTCGCTCCCACATCGCGCCTGGGTCGCTCAAAGTTCCTGGTCCTCTGTCTTCATTTCTTGACCCATCAGCCTTGGCCTCCCTGTCCTTAGGGCGCCCAGCTCCCCTTTTATACGCCTTTCTTTGTGATAACCGTCTAAGCTCTCAAGGCAAATATTAGATGGGGAGGGGTATGCATATGCATATCCTGAGCCTATATACATCCTATACTATATGAAAATGAGCTAGGCTAGATGCTAAACACGAGATAATAAGAAATGATGCAAGAAGGAAAAGGAAATTAAATGACCTAAAATGCATCTAAGTGCCCTAAAACTACATGCAAATAAGTGAACCTAAAGTCCACTTATCAAATTCCCAATTTTGCCAATTACTTGTCCTCAAGCAATTAACAATCTCAAGGAAACCTATGCAATAAAAACTAAAAAGGCATCACAAAATCAAGGCCCTCGTCCTAGTAGAGGTGTCAAGGCAATGGGAGAACTCGACCAACTTTCAAAGCTTCATAGCCGTCTTTCCTTATCCGCAAGTTAGGGGTCGAAGGATTGGTCTAAGCTAGTGCGCCAAGAAAATGATCGTCTAGAGGTCCCTCAGCTATCTGACAAGCCCTCATTGCAGCCTAAGTGAGCAACCTGTCCCTACACAATGGAAAAACTCGCTCCACCTAGTACCAATCGTACCCCACAAGTTCCCAAGATCCCCCAAGCTAGATTATTTATTCACTAGTTAACCTTCTTTTTTTTATTGCAAGGGCCCTAGACTACCTCTTCTCATGTGGTCTACCTCTCACTCGATAGTCATGTTTCTGAGGCACGGTACCGAGCACTCGATATGAGACGCGATAAGAGGGTAAGGTAGCTCATACCTAAGGCATTGAAGCATCTCTAGGGGCCAAAGCATGAATTTTTTTATAACAATAGGCTACTCGCCTTGTGGGCTCTTATGCACCACTTATTCGATCCAATAGGCCAAGAAGCCACTTTTTCTCTTCATTGTTTTCATTTTTATGTGTTTTTGTTTTGTTTTGTTTTCTCTCTTTTTTTTAAAGGCTACTCGCCTTACAATTCATTGGGCTAGAAGGGTTCCCAAGGTCGCTCAAGGGCTTACCCAGGGTCAAGGGAGAGAGTAAAGGCTTTTTATAGGGAAATAGAGACACTAATTCACGCTAAAGGCGAGTCTCGTACAATCGAGGGGTCTATTCGTACCAAGACCTAGGCATCCAAGCTTAAAAGCATCCCTATTACCCTAACGAGCACATAAGACACTCAAGCTAATTCACCCCTACTCGAAAGTCGAGTTCCCAACCTCCAACCTCTAAAGTCGAACATAGAGTCATTCCTTAATTAGGTGATACAAAAATCTTTTTGAAGTTTTTGAATTTTTTAAAGGCTTACATGCAAACTACCTGAGACAAGTCATATATGCAATTCACAAGCTATTTGCAAAACTAACATGATATGCATCTATACTACATGCAAGTCTAAGACCTAAAGGAGAAAAAGAAACAAATAAAAAGAAAAGCAAAGCAAAAAGGTATGTACAAGGAAACAAAAAGGATAAAAAAGGAAAAAGTCATATACAAATCATCTACAAGTAAAAATAGTCAACCATGGTTCTTTTCATTTAAATCCTCAAGGCAATGATCCAATAAAACACATTCTCCTATCATGCCCGAAAAGCCGACCTACCAATGCGTCTCTCAACAGGCGCACCCAAAAAGACACCCCAAACCTCAAAATGAGCCGCAACCCGCTAGCATAATCAAATAAAAACACCCCCAAACAATCAAGGCATCGTCCTCGGTGTAATCATGCAAAACAAGCAAAGGGGGAGCGGGGTAAGAGGATCTAGTCCTCGTCCATCGAGATGGAACTTCTCCCGAAGGGGATGTGGTGGCATGTCACCAAAGGGGAGGGCCATGAGGGCTCCCAACCGCCCGTGTAGCCGGGCGGCCAAGCGCCGTAGGGGGATAGGCGGGATCCCCTTGGGGTTAGAACCCCGGGTGCCCGCCAATCATAAGGTGGGTCGCGGTGGGGCCCGTAGAGGTACGTGGGTTGGCGTTCATTCCATCCCGATACCGGCCCATGCTGAGGAGGCCAATTTGGAAAGTTGACATAGGGGTCGCACCGGTCCCACTCTCACGTGGTGATGATACATTGCATTAGTTTGTATCATCATACCACTCAAGTCTTCTCTCGTGCCTTGGATCGTATTCTCATCCGATCTTGGTTGAGAGCCAAGGCCCTTAGTGGCGCCTCCTCATAGTCAAAGGAGCAGGACGACACTGAGGCACGTCGGCCGGAGCTCGGCCCCTCGTGATGGAGGGAGGAGCTAAGTTGCCGCGTGCGGCCTGGGCTCCCGCGATGGGGGTTCATACGGGAAGAAAAATCTCGGCTTCCTCCCCGTCGCGGTCAAATGTGGTCACCTTTGGGTTTGGGAGGTAACAATGATGACGACCCCTTACCTTCCGAAGGAACCGCGCGGGATCAGGGGTAAAATAATCCACCTGGCGACTCTAATATAGTTCAAATCGAGGTAGGTGTTATCATCAACTGGAGTCAGTAAATTAAGTTGCTCCCCAAACCCTAAGAAGCAAGGCAATGATAGTAATCATCCCCACGTGATGCGGATTTAAATAGTTCTCCGGCATATAGCAATACACATTTGGAGAAATAGAAATCCGATATTCCACTTGCCTCTTATTTCCCTTGGGTCATGGGAGGCAATGTAGAAGCGTACTCGCCTCCTCCGAGGCTACCTTACTTGGTTCTTTTTTTTGAAAATATGGCGGTAACCAAGAGGCGGTGAGTGTAGCGAAGGATGGGGGAATGCATATGGGAGGAATATCCCATTTTGGCATCAAAGGGCGTATCCAGCAACATCATGCCAAAATGCGTCCCTTTGATAATGGACGGGGTATTGCCAAGTCTCGGGATTTCGGATGGCATTGGAGGAATCACATTCGAAGATCTCATTGAGCCTCTCCAAAGAGAGATACATTGGGGTTGATTGAACAATTGGAAGGAGATTTCATACTCCCCCTCTTGTCCATCAACCTCATTTCTCTCAAGAGAGGTTAAGAATTCCAATGTGGCCGCTCATATGTCAAGGAGCTAAAGGTTTAAAAGCGTTCTAAGCCTAAAACAAATAAACAACGCCTTACATCTAGCACAATCCCAAGATTATTTAGAGTTTCACCATGGAAAAACTTAGGGGCCTTAATCTTCCGGTGCTTAAGTTCGTCATACCGACGTTTATGGTCGGGGTTGACGAACTTAAGGGGCGGGAGGGGCCTTTGGGTTCTTTTGGGAGGAAGAACCTTGGTCTTTTTTACTTTTTTTCGTCTACCAAACGTACTTGGAGTTTAAAGAGAATAACTCAACCAAGATGATTATAAGAAATTTAAAAGACCACGGTCTCAGCCCGACAACTAAGCACGAAAATAAGAACGCCAACCAAGGCAAAAATTCAAAGCAAAAATGAAGGAAAACAAAAAGGAAAAATGAAAAGAAACTAGAAAAATTAAAAATTAAAAAAACTAGGAAAAATTAGGCTAAAAGGAGTAAGTAACTGGAAAGAAAAAGGAAAGAAATCACACAAAAAAATCAATTAAAATCAAAATTTATCTAAATCTAGCAGCTAAGTCCACAAACAACACCACAATCATCATATTATCAATTTTTTAGTACAAATCTAGAAGAAAAATAAAAGTTAGGGTTAGGTTTTACCTCCCTCTTTAAGAGGTGAAGAAATTCCACAATTGTGAACAATTTAGGTCCCCTTCAAGCTTCAACCGTGTTCCTTAACCTTTTTCTTCAAGAGATCTCCCCCAAACTTCAACTTTGAAGTGATGAATTTTAGATTTTGGGGCTTTTTGAATATGGGTTCTTTGTGTAGAGGAGGAGAAAAGATGAAGGTTTTGTAAAGGAAGGAAGTGAAAATGTTGAGATATGAAGGAGATATGGAGGTTTGAAGTTGGAGGTTTAATGGAGTTTAGAGAGAAAGGGGAAGAATGAGTAAATGAGAGTGAAAGAGTGGGGGTGATGTGAGGATGAGAGATAGGGAAACGGGACGGATTTGGGGTGTGTTTTGATAAGTTGGCACGTGAAGCATAGCTAACCGAAGAATAGGCCTGGCGAGCTGGAGCGCCCGCTCCGGTGAAAGGGAGCGTCCGCTCAGGCCCGGCCTAGAGCGGGGCGCTCATGGTCGCTCCCCACACGCTCAGGGTGCGGTTCCCCCTCCTTCTTTTTGCGGGGGACGGAGCGCCGCTCCACTATGCAAGGGAGCGCCCGCTCCAAGGGGGAGCGCCTCTCCTTGCCTTTTTTTGCTCGCTCCTCCTCCATTCTTCTATGTATGCATTTTTTCATCTTTTCTTCCATCTTCCTCATATTTCACTCATCTAAAACCTCTTATTCACTCGTTTTTTTTTCTTTCTATTTTTTTGTATTTTTCTCATAACCTTTTTTTTCATATATATATTTTTTTCTTGTTTCGTTCTTTTCTCATTTTTTTACACTTTCTTTTTCTAAAAGCTAAGAATCTGGGTTGCCTCCCGTAAGCGCTTCTTTAAAGTCATTAGCTTGACCTCCCTATGATGAAAATCCTCATAGGGAAGGGGTAGTGGTCCAAAGCAATGTGACAAATGAGCTCAATTTGGGTTCCATCGTGGTATACCTTGAGTCTTTTCCCATTTACTTTGAACGCCCCTTTTTCTTCACTCTACACTTCCACCGCTCCATGCGGGAACACTGTTTTTACTTCAAACGGCCCACTCCACCTAGACTTAAGTTTCCCCGGAAAGAGTCTTAGCCTAGAGTTGAAAGAGGACCTTGTCTCCTACCTTGAACTACTCTTCATTATCCTTCGATCATGCCATGCCTTAGTTCTCTCCTTGTAAATCCTAGAATTTTCATAGGCATCCCGCCTAAGCTCTTCGAGCTCATGTACATCCAAGAGTCTTCGTTCCCCGGATGACTTGAGATCAAAATTCAAAAGTTTGATGGCCCAATATGCTTTGTGCTCTAACTCAACCGGCAAGTGACATGATTTGCCATACACAAGCTTGTAGGGGGTTGTGCCAATTGGTGTCTTAAGCCGTCCTATAAGCCCATAAAGCATCATCGAGCTTTAATGACCAATCCTTGCGAGATCGGTTCACGGTTTTCTCCAAGATGAGCTTCACCTCCCTATTTGACACTTCCGTTTGGCCGCTACATTGTGGATGATAGGAGAGCCCCATTTTATGATGCACCCCATATTTGGAGAGGAGTGCTTGGAAACTCTTTTTGACGAAATGGGATCCCCTATCACTAAACACGGCTCTCGGAACCCCAAACCTCGGAAATATCACGGACTTGAAGAGCTTGGTAACTACTTTAGCATCATTTGTAGGAGAGGCGATTGCTTCCACTCCATTTGGAGACATAGTCAACCGCCACTAAAATGTAAGAGTTACCAAACGAAGAAGGAAGGGTCCCATGAAGTCTACCCCCAAACATCGAAGACTTCCAATTCTAAAATGTTGGTGAGGGGTAATTCATGCCTCTTGGAGATGTTGCCGACCCTTTGACACCTATCACAAGCTTTCACAAAGCCCCGCACGTCCTTGAACATGAGGGCCACCACAATCCACAAGATAAGATCTTGGCAACGGTCTTGTCGGCACCCATATGCCCTCCAACGGGGGATGAATGACATTTCTCAATCACACTTGCAACTCATCATCGGGAAGACATCTCCAATATAAACCATCCTCCTCCCGCTTGAACAAAAGTGGGTCCTCCCGCGCATAAAACTTAGAATCATGGAGGAATCACCTTCGTTGTTGATATGTAAACTCAAAAGCAATGATCCCACAAGCCAAGTAGTTCGCTATGTCGGCAAACCATGGGGTATCAAGGGCTTTGATGGAGTATAGGAGATCATCCTTTAAGCTATCATCAATGGGCATATTATGAGAGGGAGTCTTCATCCAAAGGCAACCGGGAAAGGTGGTCGGCCATCAAGTTTTCCGTTCCCTTCTTGTCTCTAATCTCAATGTCGAATTCTTGAAGGAGCAAGATCCAACGAATCAACCACGGCTTCGCATCTTTCTTGGACATGAGATACTTGATTGCCGAGTGATCCGTGTACACTACCACTTTCGAGCACACAAGATAAGGCCGGAACTTATCCAAGGCAAACACAACCGTCAACAACTCTTTCTCCGTTGTGGCGTAGTTCTTTTGAGCCGAATCAAGTGTCTTGCTCGCATAGTGAACAATATGTAGCTTTCCCTCTTTTCTTTGCCCTAAAACGGCTCCCACTGCATAATCACTAGTATCACACATTAGTTCAAAAGGCAAGCTCCAATCCGGAGCTTGCACAATGGGGGCGGAAATAAGGGCATGCTTTAATGTCTCAAAAGCATTCATGCAATCATTATCAAAAACAAATTCATTATCTTTTTGTAAGAGGCTAGATAGAGGCCTAGCAATCTTAGAGAAGTCCTTTATGAACCGGTGATAGAAACCGGCATGTCCCAAAAAAGAACGCACTCCCTTCACCGTAGTAGGTGGGGGAAACTTCTCTATGACCTCAATCTTGGCCCTATCTACCTCATTTCCCTTTTGGGAAATCTTGTGTCCCAACACAATGTCATCCTCAACCATGAAATGACACTTCTCCCAATTAAGCACTAGATTCATCTTTTGACATCTTTGAAGCACATTTATCAAGTTCTTGAGACAATCATGAAAAGATGAACCTAATACGGAGAAGTCATCCATGAATACCTCAATGGTATCTTCCAACATGTCCGAAAAGATGGCGGCCATACACCTTTGAAATCTAGAGGGCGCATTGCACAAACCAAATGGCATCCTTCGATAAGCAAAGGTACCAAATGGACAAGTGAATGTATTCCTTTCTTGGTCATCGGGGTGGATGGGAATTTGAAAGAACCCCGAATAACCATCAAGGAAACAAAAATGGGAATGGCCCGCCAATCTTTCCAACATTTGATCTATAAAAGGGATGGGGAAATGATCTTTCCGGGTGGCTTTATTCAATCTCCGGTAATCTATGCACATACGCCACCCGGTTACCGATCTAGTGGAGATTTGTTCTCCCTTTTCATTTGTGATGACGGTCGTGCCTCCCTTTTTAGGGACCACATGGACGGGACTAACCCCCACAGACTATCGGATATATGGTAGATTATCCCCGCCTCAAGAAGTTTCAAGACCTCCTTTTTGACCACTTCCTTCATATTGGGATTCAACCTCCTTTGAGGCTCAATAGAAGAAGCATGATCGTCATCAAGATGAATTCTATGCATGCATAGATAGGACTTAGCCCTTTGAGATCTTCAATGCTATACCCAATGGCACTTCTATGTTCCCGAAGGACATGAAAAAGTTGAGTAAGTTGAGTGCCTTCAAGTATAGCATTGACTATCACCGGGTAAGTCTCACCCTCACCAAGAAAAGCATATTATAAAGAAGGGGAAGGGGTTTCAACTCTACCTTGAGAGGAGGCTTAGAACTCTCCTCCTTAGGTGAAGGCACCTCAAGAGCCTCAATCTTCTCCTCCTTAGAACAATAAATTGGAGAGGCATCCATGGAAAGCTTGAAGTTTTTCCCTTCCTCATTATCTTCCAAATCTTCTCCCAAAAGTACATCTTCCAAGGGGTCTTTCTTACCCCTTAAACTCTTCAAAGTCAAGACCTCTTCATCAAAACTATCTATCCTCTTCACCTCTTCCATTATTGGAGACTTCATTGATTGCTTGAAAGAAAATTCCATGCTCTCATCTCCTACCCTCAAAGTAAGCACATCTCGCTTCATATCAACAAGAACTCCGGCCGTCTTAAGGAAAGGCCTCACAAGTATAAGAGGGACTTGAGAGTCTTCCTCCATATCCATAACCACAAAGTCACAAGGGATGAAAACCCTTCCAACTTGGACTGGTACATCCTCCAACTCTCCAACCGGAACAAGGGCATCAAACTCACACTTGCCCCCAAATCCGCCAAGGCCCTCTTGGGCTCCAAGTCCCCAATCTTCAAAGGAATAGAAAATGACCCCGGATCTAAGCTTCTTGGGTAGCTTGTTTTGAAGTACGGCACTAACCTCGGCGGTCAAAGCAATGGTGGCACTTTCCTCGAGCTTGGTCTTGTTGGAGAGGAGCTCCTTAAGAAACTTGGCATAAGTTGGCATTTGAGACATTGCTTGGAGAAAAGGGATGTGCACTTGAAGCCCTTTCATGACTTCTAAGAATTTTATGAATTTATCATTGAGTTGCTTCTTAGCTAACCTTTGAGGAAAAGGAACCGGAGGCACATAAGCCTTGGGTGCCGCTTGACTAGCCTCTTTGCGTTGCTCATGAACCTCTTTCTCTTGGCTTGGCACAACATCACCTTCATCCTCCACAATTACCTCCTCAAGAAGCTTCTCAACGTCCCCTTCACTCCCCCTTTTCTCAACTTCCGGGCTTTCATTCAACTCACTAGGCATCTTAGGCCCCTCATAGTTTGCTCCGGATCTCAAAGTAATGGCCTTAGCATGCTCGTGAATCACGGGTTGGCTTGGGAATTGAGTAGAAGAAGAAGAAGAATTGATTACTTGTTGGGCAATTTGGGCAAGTTGGGTCTCAATCATTTTGTTGTGAGCTTGCATTTGTTGTAAGGAAGAGTGAATATCCCCAAACTTCTTATCATTATCGGCATTGGTCTTGGTTTGTTGGGCTAGGAAAAGTTGAAGTGTAGACTCAAGTGATGAAGGTTTGGGTGGGTTAGGCTCAAAGGGTGGTCTTTGTTATGGTTGGTTGAAACCGGGTGGTCGAAAGTTGGAGGAGTAGTTGTTGTGATTTTGTGGTGGGGGATTCTTCCATGTTCCTTGAGAGGGGTTGTTCCACCTCCCTTGGTTATTGAAGTTTGAAGGCCCCTCTTGTCTTGCACCAACCCATGCTACATGTTCCGTAGATCCTCCACAATAAGAGCTTGCATGATCGGTGCCTCCACAAATTTCACAAGAGAAAGCTTGGGAAGGTGGTTGGCTTTGGGATGCCAAGTTCACCTTCTCAAGTTTCTTAGCTAGAGTGTCTAGCTTAGCATGGATATGATCCATGGCCTCCACATCATACTTCCCTTTACCATTAACCTTCTTGCTTGTAGACCTTGTGTTCCCCCAAGAGTAGTGCCTCACAACCTCTTCTATGGTGGGCTTAATATCTTCAACCCGTAGCTTGGTGAGTTGACCCCCCGCTCCGGAATCAAGACTAGCTCTAGTCATAGGAAGCAACCCATCATAGAAACTTTGCATCAACATCCATTGACTATACCCATGGTGCGGACATGACCTTCGGAGGTCTTTGAACCTATCCCATGCCTCATTCAAACTTTCATCTTCATCTTGTATGAAATTAGAGATCTTCCTTCTAGCCTCGGAAGTCTTCTCTTGGGAGTAGAACTCATCAACAAAAGCCGTCGTTACTTGTGCCCAAGTAGTCAAGGAATCGGGAGGTAGAGATTGTAGCCACTTCTTGGCTTTCCCCATGAGAGAGAAATGAAAAAGATTAAGCTTCACGAACTCTTGAGTAACATTATTTTGCTTGACCGTGACACAAAGCTCAAGAAAGTTCGCCAAATAGTCAAGTGGACACTCATGAGCACATCCTCCATAAGGCTCTTGCTTGATCATTCTAATCAAGTGTGGAGAGAACTCAAAGTTAGCGGTTGTTGTCGGCTTCCGAATCCCACTTTTGAGCTCAAATGCTTCGGGGTGACCATAGTCCCTCAAAGCTCTTAGAACGGGTGGATCCTCCGCCTTAATACTAGAAGTTGAAGAACGAGATTGATCTTCCTCAAACACCTCCCCCGGTTGCTCCTCACTAGTAGATAGTACCCTTGGTTCCCGAAAAATCCTCCTCAACTCCCGTAAAGTGCCCTCAAGATTGTGGTCAATTGGAAGCAATGGATCTCCTCGTAAACTTCTTGACATGCAAATACAAAAGCTCAAGGTAGAGATTAGTAACACAAGGGCTTACCACCAAGTAGTCAGCAACCAATTGGTAACCAAAAGAAAACAAAAATTAGAAAAGGGGAGGAGGAATAGACTTGACTTAGACTCAAAAATCACAATTCAATGCAATGTAATCCGTTGCTTCCCCGGTAACGGCGCCAAAATTTGACACGGTCGTTGGACGTGCCAAATTATAAACCTAACTTAGCCTAGTTTAGGGTAAGAAAGGGTCGATTCCACGAGGAAGCAAAGATTGGCAAGGTTTGAAAGAAATTAAGCGAGCTAAGCCTATTTTAAATGATTTTTGAGATTAATTGATCAACTAAGAAAACAAGAACTAATTAGCTAACAATCAAACTAAATGATTCGGGTTTAACAATAATAAGAAGACACTAGGGATAGGGGAATCACTAGTTAACCAATTGCTAACCTATTCATCAAGCCAAGGGGATTCATTAGGTTCAACTAAGGGACTATGGTCGCTCATATGTTTCCTAATTACTCTCTCGAGCTAATTAGGAGGACTTAATCAACCAATTCTACCTATTCTCATGGTAAAATCAATTGATCAAGTATTTCCACAACTCGTAGCGATTCGATTAAGGTCCTAGGAAGCCTAACACCTATTCTCATGGTGAAGTCAACCTATTGACTAACCTAAGGTCCATCAAAAGCTTCATCTCTCAATCCTTCACTTTTGATCCCCTAATCTAATTAAATTGATGATCAAGCAATTAAACAAGCAATTAAATAGGTTAGTCAACCCAATTTCTCCTAAATCTAACCCCTAGCTTGACTTTTGAGGTCAACTCATGATCAACCTAGTTCATCCCCTTCCCCTAGCTAAGAAGTTACTCTTAAGCCATTAAAGAAGCAAAATAAAAAGCTTGAGGTATCAAATGAAGATCAACAATGGTGGAAAACATTATAATGAGCTAAACATCAACTAACCAACACTAATCAAAGGCTAAAACAAGATAAGCAAGTAATTAGGCAAATAAAGCACAGAGATAGAACAAATACTCTAAATAGATGAACATAAAATGAAAAACTCCATAGAATTACCTTCAAAAAGCTTCAAATTGATTTCAAGATCTACTTTATCTCTCTAAAAACTACTTCTCTCTCTAAAGTTATCTCTTTAATTAAGCTAATAACGATTCCGAAATTAAAAGGATATGTTAAGATTATTACAAAATTAGATTTATACCCCGTAGAAATAAGGGCAAAATTGTAAAACACGAAATAAAACTACGGAGCCTAGGCAATGGAGCGCCCGCTCCTCACAACATGGAGCTCCCGCTCCCACATCGCTCCTGGGTCGCTCCAAGTTCCTGATCCTCTGTCTTCATTTCTTGACCCATGGAGCGCCCGCTCCTAAGCGCCCGCTCCCTGTCCTTAGGAGCACCCGCTCCCCTGTTATAAGCCTCTCTTTTTTTGCTTGATAACCTTCAAAACTCTCAAGGAAAATATTAGATGGGGAGGGGGGTATGCATATGCATATGCAAGAACCTATATATATCCTAACTATATGCAAATGAGCTAAACTAGATGCTAAACATAAGATAATAAGAAATGATAAAAAAGGGAAGAAAAAGAAAATTAAATGACCTAAAATGCATCTAAATGCCCTAAACCTACATGCAAATAATTGAACCTAAAGTCCACTTATCAACAACCTATGTAAATTCATGCCATTACGCACCCAAATGCTCTAAAAGGAATTCTAAATGCAATCTAAATGCATCTAAAAACTATATATAAATGTGATACATCAAACTTCCCCAAGCTAAACATTTGCTTGTCCTCAAGCCAACAAGACACAAACATTGAATAAATTGCCTCACCCCAAATATAAAACTTTCGAAGCTCAAATCATTATCAAGACTAAGAATCGTTCAAGCAGGAAAAATTCAAATTAAGCTATTAAAATCCATCCAACTACCAATCATCCAAGCAAATCGTCAAATGCAACTATCTACATGGCATACATATCCTGAAAAGGTTCTCATCACGGTATCACTCCTCTCAATTTTGGGGTAGGCAATAATATGCCCGAACACTCACCAACCCGACCATAATTTCCCGTCCCACTCGCACTCTCACGTGTTTTAGAAAGTTAAATGTCGCTCATCGTAATCAAGTCAACTCAATTAGCAGACGTACTCCTTAACTTTGACAAACTGACTAGAAATCAATCCAATAAAAAATGTAAACACAAGCTTAAGAGGACTTTAGGAGGGTTGTAATGGGGTTAGGCAAGAAGTAGGGAATATTTATAGGAAATGCAGTGAAAAAAACTAGAATGGAGGAGCAAAATTCACTAAAAACAAGGTCGAATGGGGCCGAAATATCTCCCAACAACACCATATAACCACAAAATACATCCCAACTCTTATAAAAAAATGAAAACTCACTACAAACCCAATTTTCAAGCAATGTAGCACATTTATCTTTATAAACAACGTGAATGAAGGAAATTTGAACTCTTTTGAACTTTTATTTCCTTTTCTTTCATTTTAGGAACCAAACATTCAGGCAACCATATTAGTCACCCTTTGCAACGTGAGCACACGCACAGTAGTCGTCATAGACTGGGTACAGAACCAAACTAGCCATCTCCACGGCAACGGCGCCAATTTTTAATAGGCTAAAGTCATATCACCTAATTAAAGATAATTCCTAAATCCTCTATAACAATAGTAGTAAGGGAAGTAGGGTCAAATCCACAAAGAGACAAAGTTTCTAAGTTAATATTCCGCTAAACAGCTACTTCAGACAAGATCAGACAAGAATAAGCTGAACTACTATTTAGACTCAAGAATACAATATAAAAGAGGGATTTAAACCATGAATTAAAGGTCTAGGATATTAGTTCAGTCCACCATGCTTATACGAATCAAAAGGATCGAATAACTACCAATACATAGGTCTAGAGTCGAGAGATTAGAGAACGTGTTAAGCTATGGTTAAGTCCTAACACTCATAATTCAACATATGCCACATGTTCACTAACATAATCAGAATTACTTAATATATTTTGCCCGATCAGGCCATATTCTGCCCGATCAAACAGAGTTCAGCTCCATTGGCTTGTTTCTTTAGCGTTTTGGCACTCAATCTTCAAGTTAAGAAATCACGGGACCTCTATATTCATCCGTAATGCTCGCAACGACTTCTACGTGCCTCATAACAACTTGTACAGTCGTGGTTGCTTCCAAATAGCTTGGAAACAAGGAGAAAACTCCCTAAAACCTGCAATTTTGCACTAAAACACAAAACCACGTCTTTATACGATAATTAGTATAATCTCCATTGACACATAATTTAGCTCAAAATTAAGGGGAAAAACTCTATATATATACATGATATCAATATTACATGTTGAGAATCTATAAGCATACTTAGATCTTATGTTCAATCTATCATGTGTAGTGTGTTGCCTTTCTTGTTTAAATGGTTGTTGATCCTGCTCCTGCTTCTCTTCATATTGATGGGTTTGGTCGTAGTGCTGTTGCTGCTGCTGGTGGGGACTAGGAGGTACTGATGTTTTCGGTTTTGTCAATTTAGGGTTTTTTGATTTAGCGAATATTTATGATAATTTATACTTTTACTTATTCTACTGATAATTGCATCAATTATCGTAGTAAATTATGAAAAAGTTAGTATTTTTCCTGGTTTTTGTGTCTCTGTGATGATAAGGCGAAGTTAATGATTGGTTGAATCAATTTCTTGTTAGTTGAGAGCTTAAAAATTCGAAATTTTTGTTGGTAAAAATTTCATTAGGGGTGTTTGTTAAGCTTACAATTATGGAGTTGTAACTCTGCAAGAGTTACCATTAATGTGTATCAAGCCTGGTAGAAACACTTCGATTTTGTTGTTGTGATTTTAAAAGGTTGAAGTCCTTAGGTAATTTGTTGTATTGTTGAGTACGATTAGATTAAGTTAACATGTGAACCACCATGTTTAATACATTGTTTAAGTTTAAGTTTTGAAGTTGATTAGTTACTATTGGTAGTTGGCTTTCCTTCGGGGTCGTAAGGCCTAATGTTTCCAATCCTTAGGCAGGGGCCTTAATGCTTTGTATATATTAAGTATTTTGATGTTGGGGTGGTAGTGTACTAGCTTAAGTTGTAGAGGCAAACTGAGTATTCAAGGAGCAATAACATTACAATTATTTTAGAGGCATGTCTTAGATTGAAATTACATTATGTTGTTTATTAGTCTAATTGATATCACGTATTTATATAGAGTTTTCTCCCTTATTTACAAGCTAATTTGTGCGTCATTGGAGCTCTTGGGAGCTATTTTGTGCTAACTATCGTATGTAGTTGTGGTTTCGTGTTTTAGTATTGAATTGCAGGTTTTATGGAGTTTTCTCCTTATTCCCGAGCCATTTGGAAGCAACCACGGCTTTACGAGATGTTATGAGGCACGTAGGATGGCTCACGAGCTTTATGGATAGTTTAGGAGGTCCCAAGACCCCTAAAAGTGAAGATTAGAGAGCAAAGGAGTCAAAAGGGGTTTTCCGTGCACTGATCGGGCAGAAATGGCCCAATCGGGCGAAGTATTTATTATCGGGTATAGAAGTTGCGGACCCGATCGGGCGAGTCACGCCCGATCGCATCGGGCGAGCATCAGTGCACCAGACCCGATCGGGCATAGTGTGCCCGACCCGATCGGGCCAGGTGCTGCTAGGTCTTATATTGTTGCTGCTTGCGAGGCGCTTGTGCTGGGCTGTAATGCTCCCAGGCCCGATCGGGTGGCTGCCCAAGGCCCGATCGGGCGGACCTTAATCTTCGTCTGCATAGCGCGCTGCTGCTGCGTGGACCACGAGAAGCAAAAGGGGAGCTTTTGGTATTTGACCCGATCGGGTACTGTGATCGGGCCCGATCGGGTCTGGGGTCATTTGTCGCGAATTTCGTCTTTTGCTTTCCGTTTTAATTAGACTTGAGGGGGTATTATAAATACCTTTTTCCTCATTATCTTTCAAGGATCTTTTATTCATCTTTCATTAGGTTTTAGACTAGTTTTATTCTATATTGCTCTTAGTTTAATTCAAACACTTTAGATTAATGTAGAGGTGATCAAACCTATTTCGATTTCAATAAAAGTTCCTGCTTTCCGTTAATTGGTACTCTTCTCTACTCTTTATCTCTTTAATTACTTTGATTGCTTAGTTTAATTATTCAATTGTTCATGATGCAATTCTTAGGGTTTCATATTAGTCTTATTGTTGTCAATTCAATTATGAGTGACTAGTTCTCTTTCTAGGGTGTTAGATAGGAAAGCCATGTTTATACCATGATTGTGATTTAGATTTCTATCAATTTCTAGGGCTTGATTAGGGTGATTGTGATGTGGTTTGTTCTTATTGAGTAATTAATGTCAGTGTACAATTTCATTGATTGCTTGTGGTTAATAGTTGTTTGCACAGATCCGTCTTACGACTAGAGGCCTAGGACACATCAGTAGTTCTGATTACGTTAGTGAACATGCGGCGTATGTTGAACTATGAGCGTTGAGTCTTAACCATAGCTCAACATAGGCTCTAATCCCCCGACTCTTGACTTAGGTTTTAATAGTAGTTGACCCTATTTGATCGGTATAAGCATGGTGGACCGACCTAATACCCTAGACTTTTATTCCATAGTTTAATCCTCGATTTATTCAGTCTTCCGTAGTCTATTCCTTAGTTTAATTAATTCTTATCTGATTTCATCTGGAGTAGCTGAATTGGTTGAATATTAATTTAGAAACTCTGTCTCCCTGTGGATTCGACCCTGCTTCCACTGACTACCTAGTTAGAGGTCTGTAGGTTTATTTTTGAATAGGCGATACGACTAAATCCTATCAAATTTTGGCGCCGTTGCCGGGGAGACGGCTAGTTCTCTAAGTTTTTATTTAATTATTTGGTCTACTTCTCTATACCTCATTGGAACTTCACTGTTTCAATCGAGGTACCCTTTACTGCTGTTTTTTTTGTTTCTTTTGTATGCCCAGGTCCCAAAGAAACGGTTCCCCCATTCCAGCGGACCCTGATCTTGATAGGACAATTAGGCGGATCCGAAAGATAAAGCAGAAAGACAAGCAGTCTGTTCAGCTGAACACCTCTGGAACAGACACCTTGAGTTCAGTCATGTCAAAGTCACTGAAGTCATATGGGGTGCCCAACCCAGATGGTCTCTCCACTGGACCTACCATGCCCACCATTGCCGCAGCAAATTTCGAAATCAAGCCTGGACTCATCAGCATGGTCCAGCAAAATCAGTTTGGTGGGCATCCTACTGAAGATCCGGCAAATCATCTGCAACGGTTTCAACAACTTTGTCGAACCGTTAAACATGCCGGCGTCACTCCAGATCAACTCAAAGTCATGTTGTTCGAGTTTTCACTGAGAGATAGAGCCCAAAAATGGTTGAACGATGTGAAAGAAACTGAGTGGAGTGAGATTTCTGCTGCATTTCTGAGAGAGTATTACCCACCCACTAAAACAGCAGAAATCAGAAATAAACTAGCCACGTTTTCCCAAGAGCCTGATGAAACATTAAGGGAAGCGTGGGCTAGGTTTAGAGATTTACAGAGAGAGTGTCCACACCATAATATGGACAAATGGTTCTTGACGCAGACATTCTACAATGGTCTGCAGCCTCAGACGAAGTGTATTGTTGATTCGTCTGCAGGAGGAGTGTTTTTAGACAAGGCAGTTGATGAGGGTTATGAATTCATATCAAATCTTGCAGCCAATGACCATACATCATCTAGGAGTTTGACTAAGAAGGTACTTGAAGTTGACGCTATTTCATTGCTTACATCTCAGATGGCGCAACTAACTCAGCAGCTAATGAAGTCTTCTAGTCCGACACCTCCACCCATGAGCATCAATGCTATGTCTGCAGTAGCACCCATTACCTCATCTTACTGCGAGGTATGTGGTGTTTAGGGTCACTTTGGGCATGACTGTCAGTTCAGTCAATTTCAGATGGAGCAGGCCAATGCCTTCCAACAAAGACCACAAACCCTTCCCCCTTCACATCACTACCAAAACCCACAAAACCATCAACCTCCACCTCCACAAAACTACCCTAAACCTTCATACCATCAAACCCCACAAAATTTCCAAAGACCACCACCACAAAAC
Organism: Patellifolia procumbens; assembly: GCA_947645195.1. Taxonomy (NCBI): domain Eukaryota; kingdom Viridiplantae; phylum Streptophyta; class Magnoliopsida; order Caryophyllales; family Amaranthaceae; genus Patellifolia; species Patellifolia procumbens. Next base: position 18,159 of record CANSGD010000324.1, read on the forward strand.
TTCCATCATCCCAATAACTTCCAAACTCCACAAAATTTCCACACCCCACCTCCACAAAACAACCCACAAGAGCCTAGCAATTCTGAACTGATGAAACTGATATTGTCTATGCAAAAGGCAAATAAGGAAACAAGGAGGGCTCAAGAGAAGCACATCCAACTTCTCGAGGCTCAAGTTGCTCAGTTGGCAGAATCTAATGCACAGAGGCTGCAGGGACAATTGCCAGGGCAACCAGTTCAGAGAGAACATGTGAATGCCATCACTCTTCGTAGTGGCATTGCATATGATGCCCCTCCAGTGCCCATTGATGAGGTTACCCCGACTGCAGGGAAGAAGAGGGTGGTAGAGGAAGGAAAAAGAAAGAATTCGACGTCTGAAGTCGATTTGTCTGCAGAAGCTGAACAGACAGGGAAGAAAAAGGAGAAGGTTTCTGAAACGCCTTTTACACCAAGGCTACCTTTTCCTCACAGGATGCAACAGTCCAAGGTCGATCAGCAGTTTGGTAAGTTCTTGTCTATGGTCAAGAACCTTGAGGTAACGATTCCATTCACAGACTTAATTACCCAAGTGCCTGTTTATGCCAAATTTCTGAAAGACATGATTACTAAGAAAAGAGACTTTGGTGGGGTAGAACGTGTCGCTCTTACTGAAGAGTGTAGTGCTTTTATTCAAAATAAAACCCCACCAAAGTTAAAAGATCCTGGTAGTTTTTCTATACCCTGCCATCTTAGACCTATTTTTATTGATAAGGCTTTGTGTGATTTAGGTGCTTCTGTTTCTGTTATGCCATTGTCTGTTTATAAGAAACTGAACATGGGAGCCCTTAAATGCACACAAATCACTTTACAGATGGCGGATCGTTCTATAAAATACCCTCTAGGTGTTTTAGAGGATGTTCCTGTTAGGGTAGGGAAATTCTATATTCCTGTTGATTTTGTGGTGTTAGATATGGATGAGGATGCCCAGATTCCTATTATCTTGGGTAGGCCGTTTTTGTGTACTGCTGGTGCTGTCATTGATGTCAAGTCTGGGTATTTAACTCTGAGTGTTGGTGATGATAAAGTGATTTTTAAACTAACCAATGCTGTTAAGGCTCCTATGCTTGAACAATCTTTTTGCAGGGATAAGGTTTTAGATGAAGTAGGGGTGGAGAAGGTTCAAATTCCACCTAAGGTTGCCTCACCGTCTGGAGGCATTGTCAAGAACATTTGGAGGAGAAAGATGTTTGATGAGGGTGGCACTCATTGCCAAGCCCCTCCTATTTGAGAGAGGGAGGATTATGGTCGTGCGGGACCTTTATAAACCAGCGCTGTGCGAGAGGCAACTCGTATTTTCTTTTCTTTCCCTTTTTCTTTTCTTTTTATTTTTCTTCCTTTTGTGAGCGAGAGTGAGGGTACTAACATTGTTTTTCCTCTTAGCATAGTCCTTATCACCTTTTGGCATTGAGGACACTGCCAAGTTTAGCTTGGGGGAGGAGTTCTGTTTGTATTCCCTATCTCTTTTACTGCTTTCTAGAATAGTTTTACTGCTTTCGGAAAATACTGAAAAAATGAAAAAAAATATGGTTCCCATGACTGGTTTAGTTGCCTCCCTGTGCCCCTTGTTGTGCTCTATTTGAAATTGATTTGACTTTGTTTTTTGGATAGCTGGGCATTTGTGATCTTGAGGCTATGATTTGATGTTTGATTGCTATGATTTCGAGCATTTCTGGATTATATTAGACCACTTTGTGCTGCATACCTGAATTGGTTAGACTGTGAGGCCTCTTTGTAGCCTATTGGATTCATATTATTATCCAGTCTATTCTTGTGTGTTAGTTCCTCTTTAGTGGATTGATCTTGACTTTGACTTCGTACTTGTCTGATTTTAGATGACTTGTAGCATGTGCTGTGATAGAGGCGTTCTTTTGTCTTATTCTTGAGCTTCAGAGTGAGTTTTTGATATACTTTTATCCTCCTTAGCCCCGCTGAGCCTAATGACTTGTTTCGTATTCCTTAAACCCCTATTATGAGCCAAAAGCCTTCACTTGATATTATTCCAAGCCTAGCTTGGGGGAGCTTTTGTATGGGTTGAGTTTGAGATTGGTTTGTTGGTTTAGTTTGGTTTTTGAGGAATTTAAAAGTGTATTTGCTGTGGTTTGAGAGTGAGAAAGAGAAAATAAAGAAAGCAAGTTTAGAGTTGCGTGAATGAAGTTCAGAAAAATGAAAGAAAAATGAAATGAAAATTCAAAAGAATTTTAGTTCTTTCATTCACGTACATTCATAAAAGAATATTCGCTCCATTGCTAGAAAATTGGGTTTGTTATGAGCTTCTCATTGATTTATGAGAGTTGGGTTACTTTACATGGTTTTATGGTGATTGTTGGGAGTTGTGTAGGCCATCCTAGGCCTTGTTTGAATGATTTATGCTCCCCCTTTCTTGGTTTTTCCACCACATTACCCAAAAGTATCCCCTACCTCTCGCCTAAGCCCCATTACAACCCTATAAAGTCCTCTTGAGCTTGTGTCTGCAGTGTTCATTTGATTGATTTCGAGTCAGTTTGTCAAACTAAAGAGTATTTCTGCTAATTGAGTCGACTTGACTAGGATGAGCATCATTGAACCTTCTTAAACACATGAGAGTGTGAGTGGGAAGGGTACTTATGGTCGGGGTGGTGAGTGTTCGGGCATATTCTTTGCCTGCCACAAAATAGAGAGGAGTGACACCCTTGTGAGAGCCTTTTCAGGACTTGTATGCCTTGTGGATGCTTGAGTTTGATAAATTGCTTGAATGATTGGTGGTTGGATGGATTTGATTAGCCATACTTGAATTTTGCCTGCTTGAACGATTCTTAGTCTTGAAAATGTTTTGAGCTTTGATTGTTTTTATCTATGGGGTGAGGCAATCTATTCCATGTTCATGTGCTGTTTGCTTGAGGACAAGCAAAGGTTTAGCTTGGGGGAGTTTGATATCACGTATTTATATAGAGTTTTCTCCCTTACTTACAAGCTAATTTGTGCGTCATTGGAGCTCTTGGGAGCTATTTTGTGCTAACTATCGTATGTAGTTGTGGTTTCGTGTTTTAGTATTGAATTGCAGGTTTTATGGAGTTTTCTCCTTATTCCCGAGCCATTTGGAAGCAACCACGGCTTTACGAGATGTTATGAGGCACGTAGGATGGCTCACGAGCTTTATGGATAGTTTAGGAGGTCCCAAGACCCCTAAAAGTGAAGATTAGAGAGCAAAGGAGTCAAAAGGGGTTTTCTGTGCACTGATCGGGCAGAAATGGCCCGATCGGGCGAAGTATTTATGATCGGGTATAGAAGTTGCGGACCCGATCGGGCGAGTCACGTCCGATCGCATCGGGCGAGCATCAGTGCACCAGACCCGATCGGGCATAGTGTGCCCGACCCGATCGGGCCAGGTGCTGCTAGGTCTTATATTGTTGCTACTTGCGAGGCGCTTGTGCTGGGCTGTAATGCTCCCAGGCCCGATCGGGTGGCTGCCCAAGGCCCGATCGGGCGGACCTTAATCTTCGTCTGCATAGAGCGCTGCTGCTGCGTGGACCACGAGAAGCAAAAGGGGAGCTTTTGGTATTTGACCCGATCGGGTACTGTGATCGGGCCCGATCGGGTCTGGGGTCATTTGTCGCGAATTTCGTCTTTTGCTTTCCGTTTTAATTAGACTTGAGGGGGTATTATAAATACCTTTTTCCTCATTATCTTTCAAGGATCTTTTATTCATCTTTCATTAGGTTTTAGACTAGTTTTATTCTATATTGCTCTTAGTTTAATTCAAACACTTTAGATTAATGTAGAGGTGATCAAACCTATTTCGATTTCAATAAAAGTTCCTGCTTTCCGTTAATTGGTACTCTTCTCTACTCTTTATCTCTTTAATTACTTTGATTTCTTAGTTTAATTATTCAATTGTTCATGATGCAATTCTTAGGGTTTCATATTAGTCTTATTGTTGTCAATTCAATTATGAGTGACTAGTTCTCTTTCTAGGGTGTTAGATAGGAAAGCCATGTTTATACCATGATTGTGATTTAGATTTCTATCAATTTCTAGGGCTTGATTAGGGTGATTGTGATGTGGTTTGTTCTTATTGAGTAATTAATGTCAGTGTACAATTTCATTGATTGCTTGTGGTTAATAGTTGTTTGCATAGATCTGTCTTACGACTAGAGGCCTAGGACACATCAGTAGTTCTGATTACGTTAGTGAACATGCGGCGTATGTTGAACTATGAGCGTTGAGTCTTAACCATAGCTCAACATAGGCTCTAATCCCCCGACTCTTGACTTAGGTTTTAATAGTAGTTGACCCTATTTGATCGGTATAAGCATGGTGGACCGACCTAATACCCTAGACTTTTATTCCATAGTTTAATCCTCGATTTATTCAGTCTTCCGTAGTCTATTCCTTAGTTTAATTAATTCTTATCTGATTTCATCTGGAGTAGCTGAATTGGTTGAATATTAATTTAGAAACTCTGTCTCCCTGTGGATTCGACCCTGCTTCCACTGACTACCTAGTTAGAGGTCTGTAGGTTTATTTTTGAATAGGCGATACGACTAAATCCTATCACTAATCTTGATTTTTCTATACATGCTATAAGTTCCTTGATCAACTTAAGATACATCATAGCAGCATCTTGTTGCCTGCAATCAATGTTTGTCAAGGTGTGTTTAGAATATCGAAAATTTCTCACATTTTTATGCTTGTACAAATAGTTAGAATTTCTAGTGATATTTGCATTTAAATTTAACTTTTCTCTGGTGTGCTAATATGTTTCAGCTTTTCGTTGAAGAGATTTCCGGTGATGTCCAGCGTTCTGATACTCAGATACTTCAATCTAGTTGGTGCTCAACCCAGTGGGCATATTGCTGAATGCTGAATGGATCTACGTAGAACACCGAACAACCTCATGCCTCATGTGCAGAAAGTAGATGTTGGAAGAAGAGCTGATTTGATGGCGTATGTGTGGAATTGATTATAAAACTAAAGATGGCACAGGGGTATGTAATCTAAGAATTATGATAAGAAGTATTACATTGTAATAATTATAGGTGTAGTATCTATGCTTAGAGGTTTAAAACCTTTGTGGATTTCAATGTATTTATATCTTTTTGGCAATGTTATAAATGGTATTTTTCATTTTTCAATATGTGGCTGACATGAGGTTTTTTCAAGGGGGGAGGGCAGGGTGAGTGCATATATATATATTTTTTAAAAAAGACTACCTTTGTTGCGGGCCTCACACCTAGCTCGCAGCAAATATTGGTATTACAATCCTTGTAGCACTAGCATTAGATGTGGGCTATGTGTGAGGTCCTCAACAAATGAAGCTTGTTGCTGCGATCATGTACGCAACTAAAGTTTTTATAATTAGCTGCGCCTTCATTAGCTACGCCTCCTCATGTGCAGCTACTGGTTGTTTTAAGCCCGCAACAACAAGTCTTTTTACACTAGTGATGGTTTCTCTCGGCTCCTTGTAGAAAGTAGAAACCTACAACTGGGACCAGAGAGTATGTTGTGATACAAATCATGCAATCATCTTACGCGTGATAATACTTGGAATTGCCTAAGTCTTATTTTGTTATTATGTTATTAGTCTTTACAATTAAAAAATTATATACATAAATAACATGATTACAAATATGTCATCTACTATGCATGTCCTTGTATTGAGTAGATGAAACGGTTAAGTTTGGGAGTCTTTGTTTTTGGTATATATCCATCTGGTACTGGTGGGCCAATTGTTTCTGGATCTTGATCGATTTTAATTTTGTAGAAATTTGATGTGAATTTAAAAGGACCTAAATAAAATAAAAGGATAGAACTCTAAACGCGCAAGTTTAGAGGGTTTCAAAACGCGCAAGCCACGAGAAGAAGTGTAAATATTCGTGCAAGAACACTTGGAAAATAAGCAAGTAGAGGGCTGAACTCAATATTATAAATTTCAAACAGTCTTTATTGTACAACCCTAGGTCCACTATATTTATAGTAGAGTTGTCTTGCTCTCTACTCCAACAAAATAAAGAAAATAATAACCTAGAAAATAAAAGTCCAATAACACCTAAAGAAATAATTAAAGAACTAGTAGCGCAATAACCTTATAATTTGGAACCAAATTAGGGCCCAAAACACCTAAATTAAGTTCAATAATTATTAAATCTCACTTGTACAACCCCTATAAGAGTAAAGTAAAACCAAGCGAGTTACTAAGATAAAATAATAAAGATCGTCATAAGAAGGAGTATTGATTCACATCATTCTCTATCTCTCTTTAAAAAACTTGTCCTCAAGTTTAATTAATCGGAAGACATGGCACTAGATCACTGGCACGCAAAGTAGCACATATTCCCTTTTCGATGAGAACCTGAAAAGTATCATAATTCTCCCTATGCACAATATTGAGAGGTCCTTCCTCAATAGATTCATTCTTACCCTTTAAATTATTGTAGATTTTCTGATCATCCAAGGATAAAAATACATAGTCACCAATCTCAAAATGTCGAGGGTGCCTCAAAGATAATAGGTTCGCGTGCTTCCCTTCTTGTTAAGTTCGAGGGTAAGCAACAACTCTCTAGCAGGAACTTTGAAAGGTAGTGCCTTAGGGGGTAATGGATGGAATTGGACTCTTTTATCCCCCGTCTTCACTGAATAAGCATTGGTGACACCATTATGCATTACTTCCCTATCATATTGCCATGGACGACCCAACAATATAGAAAAAGCAGTCATAGTTAAGACGTCACATCATACAGTATCAGAAAATTTACCTATACAGAAGTTAACCAAAGCATGTTTCTTGACTTGGAGTCCATCACCATCATGTAACCAATTAAGCTTGTACGGAGCAGGATGACCTCTAGTAGGAAGTTTCATTGTATCAACCAACTTAGTCGATGTCCCATTAGTGCATGATCCACTATCAATGACCAATGAACAACTACAATCACCCACTTTGCATCTAGTCTGAAATAAGTTCTCCCTTTGCTCATGTCCAGTAGGAGGAACGAAATCAGTATGAAGAACTGACGTATCACATTTATATATAGTTTTTAGATGCATTTAGATTGCATTTAGAACTCCATTTGAGCATTTAGGTGCATAATGACATGTACCTAAGTTGTGCTCTATTACTCCCTTGTGTGTTTCGATGATTTTCAGGTTATTTTGGTACAAATTGATCATTATTATCAAGGATCTAGCCTATTAATCATTGAGGATGAAGGTAGCTTGCACAATGAACACAATGCATCTGTTTGGGGCAATTTTGAGTTGAAATGAAGCAAAGAGTTTGTGAAAGAAGTGACAAAACTGACACACACTCACTATTTTCATCATAACTTTTTATAGAAAATTGATAATCAAAAAATTCTAATTGGTTTGGATTCTATACTTCAAAAGCTTTCCAGTGATAGGTCATACGCCCCGATCAGACTTCTAATTTGAGAGATATGGCCTTTGCAAATTGGCGCAGTTCGCTAGTCCGTTCGATCGCCTTCCCGGACGTTTTCTCGCCAGCGCCCTTTTTCACATTTGCTGGTCTCCTTTGCCTCAACCTATAAATGTTAAGAGCTAAATTTCGTTTGGACTTACTTAGATTTTAGCCTAGTTTTCTTTATTTTGTTTTAGCTTTTAGTTTGGTTTGGGAATTATTTTAGGTAAAACATTTAGTTTATTCTCTTGAGTTTTAAATAGAACTTCATCCAATTTTAATAAAGTTTCTTCCTTTCGCATCGATTCAGTAATTGTTCTTACCTTACTCTTTATTATTCCAATTATTGCTTTCATTAGATCTTAATCATATCTTCTTTAATTATTATTATTCTAGTTTCAATAGCCATGTATGAGTAGTTTATTTTCTAGGGTTTCTAGGGAGGAAAGTCATGCATATTTTATGATTTGATCCGATTGTTTAGCATTGCTTAGGTTGTGATTAGAGTAATATAGTGTAATTTACTCTTTATGCGTGATTTTTATTAGTGGTCAATAGCATGAATTGCGTCTTGCGAATACCGATTTGACCCGATCGTAGGCTTATTTATTGGTAGAGGCTTAGAACACACTACTAATCCTGATTATGTTAGCGATCGTACTGCATATGTTGTATTATGAGCATTATACCCGATTGAGGGCTTAGCACCTGCTCTAATTACTCGAATCTTGACCTAGGTTTTATTAGTCCTTTGAACCCCTTTGATTGATTTATGCATGGTGGACCGAACTAGTACCCTAACCCTTTTATTATTAGATTAAGTCTTCATTTATTTCTCATTCTCTTTAGTTTAGTATTAGTTAATCAATCCAACTCTCTTTCTATCTGAAGTGACTTTATAGTTGAACGTTAACTAAAAAACTCTGTCTCCCTGTGGATTCAACCCTGCTTCGACTACTGTTGTTAGGGGACTTCGGATTATTTTTGATTAGGTGACACGACTTTAGCCTATCAAGAACTCACCTCAAAATGCCAATATGGTGGTGGTATTCCGGTTCAACAATAATCTTCTCTTGATTTCCCCATTTATCAACATCTTCAAAATCAAATTTTGCCTCTTGATTTAGCAGGCAAACACGCTCATTCTCCAACATCAAAATCCGCTCTCTTTCGTCTTCTTCAGCAATTAGAAGACCTGAAATAGCATAATGCTCTCTGAAAGATATAGTGATGCAGTTAGGACAATTAGAAGCAATATATCCTTACCCTTGACATTAGAAACAACGCTTCTCTTTCATTGCAAGTTGTTTAGGAGGAATAACAGTTTTCTTTCCTTTACTAAGATCACCTTTGCCAACAGAATTAGGAATGATACTTCTAGAACCAGGAGTACTATATAGTGATGTTCTTTATAGTATGAAGGTTTAGACTTCTCCCTTTCCATCTTCTCTCTTTCTTGTATTAATCCCTGCCCAAAGTGCCAACATAGTTACATTATCAAAAGAATTAGAGGAAGCCATCTCAACTTTGTGACGAAGCGTGAGTGACAATCCTTTCATGTATCTCCCTATCTTTTCATCTCTTCAGTTTTTCGTAGATCACAAAGAATGCAAAGTCTCTCAAATTCCTTAGTGTATTCAGTAACACTAAGTTTACCCTGCTCAAGAACATTCAACCTCAAATAATTGTCTTATATATACTGCGTAGGGACAAATTTTCTCTTGAGGTGTCTTTTCATCACAATCCATGTGTGCACGGGAGTCTCTTAATCTCTTATCTGCTTCAACTTCAAATTTTCAAACCAAATACATACATATCTATTCAATTTCAAATTTCCCACCTTGTAGAATTTATGATCGTCAAACCCTTTATAGTCAAAGACTTTATCCATTCTACGAACTCATTCAAGAAAATCTTCAGCATCTCCTTCATCTTTGATATCAGGAACATCCCACTTAAAATCTTTATCACTTTTAGACACACGAGGATTTCTAAATTTACCATTGGGAGGGGGAGGGGGAGGAGAAGTTTCACTAAGAGTGACAACTTGAGCAACAATCCCATCCATCTTTGTTTTCATATCTTGTTGTGCTAACGAAAAAGTAGCTGAATCGACAATATTTTTCAACCAATCCGTGGTAATTTTGTCATTATCGTTTCCCATGATAAAACTTTATCAACCAAAATCACAATTAACAATAATTAGATGACTTTTCCCAAATAGTTTTTAAACTCCTAGTTTGCTACCATAACAATTTCGTAAAGCAACATGATATAAAGCCTTACTTGATTAGCAATTTGCGGACAATGGACCAAAGTATAAAAAAGAAAATAACAAAACCAACTCTTTTTTTTGTTGTTTTAGGTAAAACCTCCACGATAATACCATAAATTTATAAGATCAAGATGAAATCAAGATCACAACATCAACATGTAAAGCCACAAATCCACAAACAACTAACAAGATATGTTTTTTTTCGGAAAGTTGCTATCAAACCTCTGAATTCTCTATTAATTCTGACTTAAAATAGGGAACAAAAGTACCTGAATTTTCTCGTAAATCATAAGTTTTTTCTCTTCATGATTGGGGGAAAAAATTTGGTCCTTTAGATTGCAGAGAAATCTCCAAACCTTAGGCTCTTGATGTCAATTGATGTGAATTTAAAAGGACCTAAACGCGCAAGTTTAGAGGGTTTCGAAACGCGCAAGCCACGAAAAGAAGGGTAAGTATTCGTGTAAGAACACTTGGAAAATAAGCAAGTCCAATAATACCTAAAGAATTAATTAAAGAACTAGAGTAGCCCAATAATTAACCCTTACAACAACTAGAGTAGTCCAATATTAACCAAATGGATTAATGTTCTTTAGCATTTAAACCTAAATAGACCCAATCATCTAATTAATGTTATCTGGCATTTAAACCCAAATAGAGCCAAAAACTAAGGGTCTGTTCGTTATCGTTTTTTGTTTTCAGTTTTCAGTTTTCTTGAAAACTAAAAGCCAAAAACATGAAACCAAAAAAAGTGGTTTTCACTTTTTAGTTGTCAATTTTCAAAATCATCATGTTTCCAATAAATTTGACTAATTTTTTATTCATTATAGGACATATATCATATGATTTTGAAAATCAAAAAACCAAAAAATAAGAAACAACAATGATATCGAACGGGCCTTAAACAAATGGATTAATGTTATTTGGCATTTAAACCCAAATAGGCCCATTATTAAGTCTCTACTCTCTAAGTAGGAAATCAGGATGCTAGAGGAGGTATGTGAATTACTGTTGGGTCACGATTTGATGAATTCGTACTGGAAATTTAGGTGGTTAGTGACAACTTAATTGAGAGGGGTTTATTTTCTTTTACTCCATTGATGGAATTGGCCTACGCAACAGGAAATAGGAGAAGGAGGAAGAATGAGTTGGGTAAAGTCCAAATTGAATCGAAAAATTAAGGAAGGTCAATATCGAACGTTTTAATATATTTTCTCTTCTCTTTTTTTCTTCTTCTAATATTCCTTTAATCTTTACTTTCTAATTTAATAACTTATTGGTTTGTTATTGATAGTTACTCATTCTAGTAATTCATAGAATCATGATTACTACTTAGCTAGTAGCATGACTTTTGTATTCAGAAATAGATGTTTTAGAAGAAAAATAGTTTAGTTAAATTAAGGATTTTCTTACGATTACCACCATTTCTTTACAACTTTCTAAAAGTTACCACCTTTGATTTTTTTTTTTAAATAACACATTACTATTTTCTTAAGATTTCCGACCTGTTAACGGGAAATCTCAAATTACTCCGTTTTGTGGGTCCCACCTATGAACTGATTTATTTTCTTTCCTCCAAAAACTAATTTATGACCTAGACTTAGCGAATTACCCGAGTCTGGTAGTTGAAGTTGAAATGGAAGTAATTTACTCAGAAATTTTCCAAAATCGCTATAATTTGCCTTCATTTGAAAAAGAATGTTTTGTTCTTCACTTTTCAAAGTTTGGAGAAGAGTTATTTAATATGTGGTCCCACAAATCAGACTAAATTGGGATTTTCCATTAAGATGTGGGATTTTTGAAGAAATTTATAAGGTTTTGGTGGTAATTTAAATAAAAAGTTCAAAGATGGTAATTTTCAAAAAGTTGTAAAGAAAAGGTGGTAATTGTCAAAAAATCCAATTCAATTCTTCACTTTTTATTCTGATTAGGAAACACCAACAATAATAATAATAATAATTTCAAAAATGTAAGATTCAATTAATCTAATAATTTTTTCTAAAGAATTCTTCGAAGTAACTTAGCTTCTTGACATACAATTTAAAGTAATTAAAATCCTTAAAATTTCAAATTACTACGCTTTTTAAGCTAATATTATAATGTATTACGTTCTTAAACTCGTGGTATTATAGACTTTGTGTTTTAAAACCAAAATATCATCCTCGAATGATATAAACAAAGTATTGATGAAACGAGTTTTACGAATTTAAGGAAAATAGAGTCAAGAAGTCATAATATATGTAGTTTGTGAAAAAATAAGGAAAAATGGTTTTTAATAAGCTAACCTTTGGTCTTTCTTCTAATAATAAGTCAACCATTGAGTAATCCAGGAATAAGTAAACCTTGTAAATTGACCTTCCAAAATTAAGTCATGACCTGTTATTGTAGGTAAGAGGTACACGTGGCTTATTTTGATTGGTTTAAATTAAAAATATTAAAAAATTTTATTCACATCTTCCTCCCTCACTCCTCTCTATCCTCCCCGTCAACTCTTCCTTCCTTCTCTCTCAAACCTCTTCCCTGTCCTTCTACTCACCGCCGGCCATTCAACAGGACCAACCGGCGACAACAGCCCGCGGCGCCGGCGGTCCTCCGTTTCCTGCCTCTCTTCAGTCTCCCTTCCGCTAGGATTTTCATCGACCACCACCACTCGCCCCTCCCCTTCCCCCCCCTGTTTCGCTACCCCTCACCTTCCCACACATTCTTTCTCTCACGACCTTTCTCACCGGCGGTCCGGCCCTTCTCTCTCACGCCCTTCTCTTTCTTCCCGTCACACCAAACAATTCTGATTCAAGCCTCGTTTTTTTGGCTGGTGGGGGGAATGGTGGGTTCGGGGCCTCGGGCTGGGTTGAGGGGTCCGGTTTAGGGCGGGGTTGGGCCTTCGGTGGGGAAAGGGTGGTTTCCGGCTAGGTTTAGGGGGCTAGGGGTGGGTGGTTATGTTGGGGGGTGGAGTCTTAGGGGTGGTTATGGAAGAAGGTGGAGGTAAGGTGGCTAGCCAAGTGGTTTTGGTGGCGGTAAGTAGGTGGTGGTGGTTCGTAGTGGTGGCCAAAAGGGGAAGCAAAGTCAAAAAAAATTAACTTATTGTTCAAGTTACCGGTCACCCGAACTCATTAAGAGTCAATACCCATACAAGCTTTACTTATTCCTGGATTACTCAATGGTTGACTTATTATTAGAAGACAGGCCAAAGGTTGGCTTATAAAAAACAATTCTTCCAAAAAATAAAGAGACATGATAATAGAAAGGTTTTTATTAATAAGGAAAACAAATATTGAGTCTATTTGTCCCGATTTTGACCGATATGTATTTATAAACATCTTAACTTTTGATAATTTTTAAGTTGTCTCAACTTTAAGGAGTTTTATTCAAAAATGGATTAATTATGTATACGAACCTCTTCAACGTCATTAAGTCGATTAGAACAGAAGAACTTGTGAAAATTTTCATGGGTTATGATCGATCATTTTATGAGTTCATTAAGATAAAATCTCTATACTATAAGGGAAGAGGGGGGTGGACACCAAAATTAAGAAGAAAAAAAATAAAATCAATGAAGTTATTAAGTGTAATTATGTTTTACTTCCAAACTTAGCAATCATATTTTTAGTAAAAATGTTTAAAACTTTCAAACTAAATAATCTAAATTTCTACCAAGTAAAAATAATTTTAAAAAATATCAATGGTTATAGTTTCTTGAGATCTATAAATAGAGACCTCGTTTGCTATATTTTTATATACTTTTAAAAATTTTATTTTCAAATACATCGGTAATTGATTGCTCATGAGTGAATGTGCATTTGATCAAATTAATCGTGAAACATGATAAAGTATTTTGGGATGAGTGATAGAGTGGTAAAGGGAGAAGAATGATGTACTTTTTCACTCATGAGTGATGCTGCTATTGACATCTTCTATTAATCTTTTGTAAATTTTTTGTCTTTTTAGATATTTTGTTTTTAAAACACTATTGCTAATCTATTCTCTAATATTTATTACTCTTTTTTATTTATTTAAATTGTATAACTATTTAAACTCTTTTAAGATTACAATACGCCCTCTAAAAAAACAAAATGATGAAAACTTAACGATTTTTTCAAAGTATGAAACATACGTATACACTTCATTGGAAAAATTACAATTTAGTTTCTCCCATACCCTTAGAACAGGGCACGCATCGCGTGCATATATGGCTAGTAAAACTTAGGGAAAAGGGTAACCCCAAAGTTGACAGCTTGACACTGCTTGGATGAGATGAGGTAATGAAAGTTTTCAAAGAAATCAGACCTTATTTAGACTAGTAGTGTCAAGATCGATTTAATGACATTGTCCGACATTTTTTATAAATTTGAGATTGAATTCCGCTTTGCCCTCTAAGGGCCTCAACCAATTAGGGCCTCATATTAAGTTCTAGACTTCTACTCCATGTAATGGTCAAACTTCTATCTTCATTGCTTTGAGAGTCGGAAATATGGCCTCTCTTCTTCAGTCCTCTATCTTGTCCATTTTTTGCATGAAAAAGTCAAGTTCAGGATAAGTCCACCTCAATCCTAGCCAAATTAATATTTCCTCCGTTTCGCAATACTCGCAACATAAGAATAGTAGCCACTATTTATGAATCAATCTTATGTTATATTTTTTACAAGTGTATAAGAAAAAACATAGTCAAGTGGGGTCTTATTTGATTCGTCTTAATGCATACTATCATAATATCAACTTTTTATAATTTTTACTTATCAATAATTAGAGATATTAAGGTTCAAAGTATTGCATTGGATAGTGTGCAAACAAGAAACGTTGCGAGTATTGCGAAACGGAGGAAGTATAAGAGTAACTCAATTATTGAGTAAGCCCTTTGTCACTAACACAAATTTGACTTTTACCCTACAATAATCTAATACTCCTTCCCTTTGTTTTTACTTGTTACGCTTTTCTTATTAGTTCGTTTTTTTGTTTTTACCCTGTTACTCTTTCTATGTTTATAAAATGTCGCATCTTCTTATTCCTCTTTTTCTACATCTTAGGAGCCTTTTAATATTTTTATTCCCATTTAGTTACCCAACTTCACATTTACCCACTCAACCACACCAATTCTTTTTTCTTTTTTTTTTGCTTTTGCAACTTTCTCTCATACGTTTCTCAAAATAACCACACCATATTTTTACCAATAGCATACATTGATTATCCCCCAAAGTGTAACAATTAAACAGAAACATAGGAAGCACCTAGCTTTTATGAAGAAAAACTACTCCAAATAATACATGTGTTTTAGTATCATGGAAACAAATAGTTAATTTCCTTGAGATGAAAATCAGAAAATTTTGAGAATGAAGGCCAAATGACTATTAGAAAGTCATTTATAGGTTGAAAATGAAGGACATCTAGAGAACACAATAAGGCTTTAAGTCATTTCAACTCACAAGTAGTAACCAATACTGTACTATAATTATCTTCTGAAGACGAACGAGACACTGTAGAGACTAGCCAAAAAGAATGAAAGAACCCAATAACAATTGATGATTCAAGGGATTAGTTGTCCAATTACTATCACAAAAGGCATAACTGCATATCACTAGGTCGTGATAAGATATTGTGATATGACATCCCTTAACATGTCGTAACTTCAAGATAAATATTTTTTAGAAAGATAATATTGTTACCAGGCCCGTATTTGAGGCGGGGTTACCGGGGCAGCCGCCCTAGGCCCGCGGATAAGAGCTGTTTTTCGTTAGTTTCAAGACAGGGAATCTGTTGATATATCTTTTGTTGCAATTAGATTTCGTTTCCTGCATATTGTCTTGTTGGTTTAGTATCAAGCACTAATCTCTAGTAACTAAACATATACTTCGCGGGTTCGATTGGGTGTAGCACACTTTTTCTTCACTTTTTTTTTTTCTATTTTCCTTTCTCTTTTCCAACCTTTTCTTACTTTCTCAATTACTTTTTATTTTCAAAACATTTTATTTTATTTTTAATTTCTTTTTGTTACCTAAATACATGTACCATTCTTTGCTACTTTTAATAAATATGAGTGTATGTTTAGCTAATTTTGAGATAATCGCATTAACTTTTAATTCCATGCACATTTCATACAAATTACCTCTGTTTTTATAAGTTCTACTTACTTTTCGTTTATACCATTATTTTAGGTTGTTATGGAGCTTGGGTTTCGTTTATAGTATGACCATTTTTTTTAAGTTATACCAACTTTTACTTCATTTTTTATTTAGCAAACTTTTCCCTCACTTATCCTCCAATAGTAAATGCGTAGAGCTTAATGTGCAAAAGCGTACTAAAAACATGGGGGTGGTTTTGGCTTCCTTTTCCTATTCTTTTTGGTTTGTGGAATTATAGTAAACGCGTAGAACTTAATAAAACGGATGGATTATTTTATTTTAAAAAATACTTAATTAAGAAGCCCATAAAACTTGGATGCAACATATATTATATACTTTGATTCAATTTGAACTTTAATTCAAATTCCAATATAAAATTATTTTATACAATAATCTTTTGGAGGGCCTCTAATATTATTTCGCCCATAGGCATCCGAAATCTCAGAAACGGCCCTGATTGTTACGATAGATTTTCATATTATTCCAGGAAAGTTTTTCCTATTCTTGTTAGTAGTTATCTTCTTTTATTCCCTTTCTAAAGTAGGACTCTTGTGGTATTTATATAATAATCAATGTGATCAGTGGCTAAGCCATCAATCATTTACCAATTATTTCATGGACTTTTGTGTGACTGGCATATTCACAATTCACGGGTAGGCACCCTGCAACAGAATTGGAGTGTTGAGAAAAAACACAAACATATTTTTAATGTTGTCTGTGCGCTACGTTTTCAAGCAAAATTACCAATTTTTTGGGGGAAAGTGTTATGGCTGCAACTCATTTACTAAATTGTATTCCCTATCCTTTGTTGGGCAACAAATCCTTTCAAAATTCTCTAATAATAAAAATGATGGCATTCACACTTTTGGGTGTCTTTATCGGGTACCCATTTAGAAAAAAAAGTTGGAAATTATTTGACCTCAATACCAAAAATCATTTGTCTCTCGAGATGTGTAGTTCTTCGAGGATTTATTTCAGTTTTTGAAACACTATTTCATTATAAGTTGGCCGACTTTTATGATTTATGCATAAAGAAAAATAATATAGTCTTGTTGGATCTCGTTTGATTCGTCTCGATGTATACATTTTTAATATCTTCGTGTCATAATTTTTACAAATGCATAATTAAAGATAAAAATAAAACAAAATGTGTTTCACCAAGTGTGAAAAGTGAAATATTGTACTTTAAAGAAACAGAGGAAGTATTTCCCAATTTTGATGATCATGTGCATATGGACTTTGCTGACTTTTCCTTTGATGATTTATTGTGTGGAAGATGACCTAGCCCTTAATTATCATCAGCGCAGCCCACACAATTCCATTCCCACTTCTTTAACCCATACGGCTCCCTCTCCAAATAAGCCAACCCACAACACTCTTCTTCCTAAAAGGGCCCAGTTACCAACCCCCCATACTCCTAAGTCCATAAAAATGCCTCCCACCCTGGACCCTACCATTGATGGGCCTCCTACCATCCCACAATCAATAATTCCTCACCATCATCACCTAGATCAGCCCACACACAGTCCAACCAACAATGAGCATGCAGCCTAATTCTCCCACGTTGATGCTTGAGACTGAGCCCAGGGACTTGGGCAGGGATTTACGCACCAAAATCCCATCAGTTCTTCTTCGGCTTTTTGCGACTAAGGATCTGTTCAGCAAGTAAAGGTAGAGGGAGAGGTTAGAGTTTGACTAGGTCAAAATTTAAATTTATAAACTACAAGAATTATTGTTATTTATAAACTAATCGTAAATTTAGTTATATAACTCAAAAAATTATATTTCCGTTTCGCAATACTCGCAACGTTTCTTGTTTGCACACAATCCCATGCAATATTTTGAGCTTTAATATCTCTAATTATTGATAAGTAAAAATCATAAAAGGTTGTTATTATAATAATATGCATTAAGACGAATCAAATAAGACCCCACAAGGCTATATTTTGTCTTATACATTTGGAGAAAAATATAATATAAGATGGATATATGAATAGTGGTTACTATGCTAATATTGCGAGTATTGCGAAACGGAGGAAGTAATTTTTATACATTTAGATTTAGCTCGAAAGATGCTTTACAATTAATATTATTTTTCAATATGTAATTACGGGGAAAAAACATGTTCTCCCTTTATTGTACAAAAGTTTGCCTACTTTTATGACATTTTTACAATTCAAGCTATATACTTTTACTTTTTACTATATTTTGATATTTATTTGTTCTTACTGTAACAATTTAGGATTACATTCTCTTATTCAACTATTGTACCATGTTTATATCCCGTCAAATTACCTTTTTATATAAAAGACATTTGATATTTAAACACCAACTTATGCCTAAAATTTAACATAATTAATGAATAAACTATTGTGGAATGAAGATACTATATTTAAAATATTATAGTGGATTCGTGCATCACACGGGCTTATAACTTGTATTTTAGAAACTAATATGTTTGTTTTTGATGTGGGCTAATCGTGACGTGGAGGCACAATGGTACCAAATTTTAGTGTATGACATGCATTGCTAGGTGTCGAGCTACAATTTGTACTCACACTTTTTGATAATAATAAGAATGCACCATTAACTACTATTACATCTACTTTTTGATAAAATAGTGATTTTTTTAGGTGAGTAAGTAATTTATTAATCAACAATATCAATTGTTCAAACTATACATCCTAAGCTTTGATTAGAAAAGCCTTCAGGAAGGGCCTTCTAATAAAGGAAAGAGAAAAACTAACTCTGCCTAAACCAGACATTTATAGCCACAACAAAAACACCTAAAAATGTATTATTCAGCTAATTGCAAAAAAATAAAAAATTTATAGACTGTAAAACCAGCACATATCCTATTACGACACATTCATTGCCTTCACAGCATCCACTTTGATCCTGATGAAGCACTTTAAATCTTTCATTATTGCACTAGCAGTTCTGATTTTATTATTCCACAAAGCCTTGTTCCTTTCTTGCCATATGAAATTGATACTTGTAGCTACAACAGCGCTGCAAATTCTCTTCTGAAACTTAGTGCCTTTGTATCTCCTAATGGACGACTGGCACATGCCTTTGTAATCTTTAGTAGTTGCTCTAATCCTCAACCAAGTTTTTATCAGGTTAACAATGCGGGAGCTGAAATGACACTCATAAAACAAATCATGTTCGAAACATACATATATATCAGAGTGTGCTCTTTCACCTTATTTTTCCTGCATTATTCTGAACTGATTGAAACTTATTAAAACTTATATGAAATTATACGTATCTATTAGAACATATCGTAGTGCATTTTGTGTGTGTTAGTTCTTATTGAAACTTAGTATGTGAGTTTATCATAACTTACTGGAGTTTATTAGAACTTATTGAACATGATTGGAAAACTTATCTGAAATTATTTGAACTTTTTATACCAGACACATTATTTATAGGCGAAGAGAACACACCATACCTTCTGTCGGGAGACAATCACAATGTGTCAACACGTAGCAAGTGGAAGCAAACAAGGAAGAAGAAGAAAGCAACGTGAAGATGGAGCACGACTCGTGGAGAAGAAGGCGGTTCGCGGAATTTAGCCGAGAGCCCGCCACTGGTCGCGGTTTTCACCGCGGGTCGCGGTCCGCCCACCACTGGTCGCGACCCTCACCACTGCTCGCGGTCCATCTGTTGCTGTTTTCGTTTTTATCTTGTTTTCTTTATTTCTTTATTTATTTTATTGTTATCTTTTTGTTTCCTATTTCTATCTTTTTCCTATTTACTAGATGTTGATGTAATTAAGGAATTAGATAGATTTTGGCAGGCAATCTTTTGGGATTTAGACTTGGAGAGCAAGTACTTTTCCTAATAGGTTTAAGGTTTATGTTTAGCTATAAATAGGGGAGTCTTTTATGCTAAACATTGAGATGTGAGACACACACATACATTGAGGGATTGTATTATTGTTGTGAGGTTGAATACAATAATATAATATTATTTGAGGGGAGGAAATTTAAATTTCCTCATTAAACACTTGTTCATATTCCCTTTAATTCTTGTCATACTTTGCATTACAATTCTATTTTGTGTGAGAGAGTCTTATTCTTTTGTCTCCAACGATTCTGGTAATCCTTACGCCCACGCTTCCGCACAATACCTTCATATTTTAGTTGTATTATATTGACTTTGACAATATATATGCTATTCACTTCGACTAGCACGCAACTTTAACACGTTAGGAAATTGTAGTCATATAAGGTATTATTAGATTTGGCTCGATATTTATTTTCAATATATTGATTTTTAATAAATTTTATTTATACTTCCTCCGTTCTTTATTAATCAATACATACAGAATTTTATGCCTTTCAACGCACAATTTTGAATGTTAATATCTCCAATTATGCTTAAGTAAAAGTTATCGAAAGTTAAATTTAATTAGTATATACCGAGACGAATCTAACAAGATCCCACATGACAATGTTTATTCTTGTGCATAAATCATTATAATTGTTTAAAGGGAGATGGATGAATAGTGTAAAAGAGAAATGTAACGATTAATAAAAAACAGAAAAAGTACATAATTACAATATTAGCGCTTGAAATTTTATGTTGATAGACGTGTCAAATTATTAGGATACAACTAAAAAACAAATGAAGCATATATTACACGTCGGAACACGAATCATTTAAAAGAGGGGACGATAGTAGAAAAAGTCGACAGAGAGGAGCAGAGATTAGATAAGGGGCTAAAACAAAGAAAATAAGGCGATGTTTAGTTGCTGCAAAGAAAATCCAAGACACCAATATAATTAAGAGCCAAAGTAATCAAGAGACTATTTGTTTAGCCTTTTAGCAACCTTAAATTGCATTAATCGCGGAATTAGTGGACTTTACATGGCAAAGTAGAGAAATTAAAAAGACAAAAAGTTGGGAAATACCCGCCAAATCTCAACCATTTAGCATAAAGATTACACTAGAATGGTATTATTATAATAACGGTATAGTTTGTCCGTAAGTCACGGGATATAAAGTAGAAAAAGGTTTTTGCAAGACTGCCAAGACCGAGATATGCAACATTAATTATGAGACCACTGCTCCATGCGCACTTTAGAAGTAATAACCTCCTACTATGTTGTCGTCATCAATCACCTTTTGATTTTTACTCCAAAGTTAATGGCACTCTTGTACTTAACCTCCTACTATAAGTAAGAGTAGTAGTTTTAAGGTTGGTTCTTTTAAGCTTATTTTCATTTAAAGTTTAGTAAGGTATAACAAAGTCTAATAATATCTAATAATATTGAATAAGCTTGAATAAGATTTCGTGCAATAAAGTAAAATAAGGTTGAAAAGGGTCGAATAATGTCAATCAAAGTCGAATAGAGAAAATATGTTACAATAAATTATGATAAATTCAAATAAGCAAAAATAAGTTGGAAAAAAATATACACTAAGTATGATGTTGTTCATTCTCAAATAAACTAATAAATTAACATATCGTTTTGTTTTAGGCTTTTTAATTGGGCCGAAAATTACTTCTCACGGAAAAAGATATTCTACGGAAGCCATTTTTCAAGTGTTTGGACAAGGCTGAAAGCATGAAAGAAAACTTAATTAGGTTTAATTATTATAAAACTATATGGTGACCTTCTACATTGTAGAATTCTATGTGGTGGAAACAAACATACTTAATTATATAAAGCGATCTTGTGGTATTATTTATATCATCTAGTGTCGCTGTAAAGTTATATTAAATCTAAACTATCACTAATTGGCTTATTTTCTACTTTCAAGTCATTAACTACTAATTGAATGCTTTGTTCTTGTCAACCACAAAGTTGAAGGGCTCTGACCTCATCCATTCATGACAATTTCTCAGGATTACATTAATTTTAGGAAAATTTGTCAGAAACAACCTTTTAAATACACTTTTTTGCGAGAAACAACCTTTTAAATTTTTTTTGCGAGAAACAACCTTGTATATTTTTTTTTGCGAGAAACAACCTTGTATATTTTTTTTGCGAGAAACAACCTTGTATAATTTTTATTTTGCGAGAACACACCTTATCACTCTTTTCCGGCGTTGACCACAAGTTTCCGGCCTTGACCAAGTCAAATTTGCTATTTGCACTCCTTCTTTCTTATTTCCACACTCCTTTTCCCTCCTTTGTTCCCCATTATATAAATCCAATGTTTTTAAAACCCAAAAAGTTCTTTCTCTTCCACGCAAATTTGACTTGGTCAAGGCCGGAAACTTGTGGTCAACGCCGAAAAAGAGTGATAAGGTGTGTTCTCGCAAAAAAAATTATTATACAAGGTTGTTTCTCGCAACAAAAAAATTTACAAGGTTGTTTCTCGCAAAAAAAAATTTAAAAGGTTGTTTCTCGCAAAAAAAATTTAAAAGGTTATTTCTCGCAAAAAAAAAATATACAAGGTTGTTTCTTGCAAAAAAAAATTTTGAAGGTTGTTTTTCGCAAAAAAGTGTATTTAAAAGGTTGTTTCTGACAAATTTACCTTAATTTTAATTCCATATACAATGGAAAAGAATAACAAAAGTGACAAAGATAACATTATCAAAAAGTAAATAATATTTGCAGCTAAAGCACATTAAAACATTGATAAATTTAATGACAAAGACCAAAATACCAAGAATCCCATGGTTGAATTAAGAGAGCTATGAAAATCGAACCAAACTCTTCACTAGATTCTGTAATTTGGAAATGAACGAAATAAAATATAAAAATTGCGGTAGATACTAGACCTAAGTAACTTATGCTATTGCTTGCCTCCTCCTTTAACTAATCGAAATTGGGGAAAATGATACTAAAAAAAAGGTGGGAATGCAACAAAAGTCAATGTTGAAGAGGATTAGTAATTCAGTATTGACGAACACGATAGAAAAGGACGAAGAAGGAGTCGGGAGAAGAGGGTCAGTGGACTAGTAATTAATCACTTTGAAATTATAAACAAGCCATTTGTGACAGGTTAGCGCTAATATAACTTCGCAACCATACTAGATGATATAAGCAATGCCACAAGGTCACTTTATATAGTGAGTTATTTTTATTTCCATCATAAAGAATTTTACAAAGTTGGAGATAACCATATAGTATAATTTTTCTTTAATTTATAATTGTCTTCCCCTTAATGCACATGGTTAACATACCACCTAAGATCAATGGGTTGATTAGTGATTCTAGTTAAATACAAAGTATTTACAGAAAATGGTCATATTCTTTACGTAATAATCCCAATACCTCCATCAAATTGGAGCATGCGAATTATTTCAAATGTCCAACTCGCCAAATAAAAAAGAGTGTCGTATCCCTAGAGGCAAGAGCCTTAGTAAAGATGCTCGTGAGTTGTTCGAATGTAGAGAGATAACACCATTTTAGATGGCCTCACGGACAGTGACGATCCAGCTGAACATGCTTGCTGTGTTTCTAAGATACCTAGTCTCGAGCAATATGAAGTGTTGATTTACTTTCACAAAATAATTTCATAGCTCGAGGATGAGCAATCCCAAGGTTTAAAAGAATACCCTTAAGCTGTTTTAATTAGGATATGACAATAGCCATGGACCTATAATCTCCCCCGACATAAGAGCGAAAAACAATATGTTATTTCTTGGTTTTGTAAGAGATAGAGGAACAACCAAGAAACACTAGCCAACTAGTGAGAGAACGTCGTGTTAACGGACAACTCCTCAGTCAGAGTCACACCCTGCTAAAAGAGATAAGTCACACTAAGAGCTGAGAAGAACACACTGCCGAGGAGAGCCCTTCAGTTAGCTAACCATCCGTGAAGTAGCCTCCCATTAGTCGTTTTCCAGGAGTGCAAAAATTGAGAAAGGATATGGATAATATAAGCAAGATCAGGCTAAGTAAAGGATAAGTAGATAAGCTTACCTACCAGGTGGCGATAAGGCTCAGGGTCATCGAGTAAAGCACTAGCAGCAAGAGCAAGATAGTTATATTGATCCATAGGAATACGAGAAGGCTTACCTCCGAAGTCTGGCTTCCGCAATGATATTGAGAGAGTATTTGTGCTGATAAGGGAATAAAACGTTGGCACTCCAGAAAACCTAGATCCCAAGAAAATTTGTAAGGACACCCAAGTATGTATTAAAGGACACAATAGTGGAAGAATAGTCAGGGGAGATGATGAGATTGTTAACACGGACAAGAAAATTGAACTGAGTATGAGCTAGATCAAAGGTGAACAAAGAGTAGTCCGAGTAGTCTGATGCAGCCAGCTCACTAAACCAACATCTGTGTGTCTATGACGTAATCCCTACAACGACTTTTTCAGACGAAAAACCATCCCTAGAGAGCTCGAGTCGAAACAAAGAGGGACTTTCATGTAAGCCTCTTCATCCGAATCCACCTGAAGAAAGGTGTTATGAACATCCATCTAACATAACTCCAGTAACAAGGAAGGTTCTTATCGTAACCGTCTTTGCTATTGGGGAGAAGGTCTCATTGTAATCCACACCAACAACCTGATCATTCCCCAAAGTAACAGGTCGGGCTTTTAGACGTTCAACACTCTCGTTTGAATTATACTCGATCATTTAGACCCATTTACAGCTAGGGCCCATTTTCCCGAGAGGAAGTAGTGCTTCCGAAACCGACGTGCCATTGTCCTATATGGCACAAATTTATTTGTCCCTAGCCTCTCACCACCCATCCTCTTGTATAACCTTTTTATTAGAACGTGGTTCAACACTATCTAAAACAGAAGCAAGTTATCATTGTTTACAAAGTGTGCTAAGGAGTACTTGAAGAACCACAAGAAGGTGATGGATCTAGAATAAAACTCGGATACGCACATTATTCACAAAAAAATCTCTTAGAAAAGTGGACATTGATTGGCATAAAGCCCACGCAGTAGCAAATCCAAGATTTTGTTACAGGGTACACAAAGTTAGAATAAGTATAAACTATAAAAGAAAACTGAAAGCATACCGTTTTTGATAGAAATTTTTTTTAATTAAAGAGTACGATATAATGAAATCGTGCAGTACAGGTGTTTAAAAACATATACTTCCTCTATCTTTTAATACTTGCATCATTTTCTCATTGTGATTCTATTCACACATGTCTTTTGTAATCAAAGTTGTGACTTATATGTAAGGAAAACTATAGTCATGTGGGATCTAGTTAGATTCTTCTCGATTTGTATATTATTAATATTCATTTTGTATAATTTTTTCTTATGTATAAAAAAATACATTTAAATTGTGCATTGGATAGGGTAAAATCTTTCAATGCTGCAAGTTTTAAATAACAGGGATAGTAGTCTCTAACCAAAATTTAGACCTAAACAACACATAGTCTAACAAAAATTACAATTGTTCTCGCCGAGCTTTCATACGTAGAAAGCGATTTAATATATCTTCAACGCTTATTTTCAAAAGCACATCTTTCTCTATATAAGAAACCACGAAATCGTTCCAAAATTGATCTCCAATACTATTCTGCGGTTATTCTTCACAATAGTCATTGTTGAGAATGCTCTTTCTACAGTTGCAATTGCCACAACATGGAATAACACTACACCATCTTTATGAGAAAGTACATAAGAAAATATGTTTCATGGGTACTCAGACTCAAACATTTTCATGGATAGTTCCTCAATGTCTTCTAAACTCTGAAATCTCTCATCTTTTTGTATATCATAAGTGATTCTATCTAACTTGTTGTCAAGACATGACAAATTAAAACTCAAAAAACCATTAGGATAAAATATATAGAACGTTTAAGTAATTTTGACTTGTCAAATGATGAGAAGGAATTAATAATATTCAAACAAGTCATAGAAAGAAGCAACTCCATACATACTTCAACAAATTGTTGAGTTCTTAAATTAGTGTAATAGCCCTGTTTCAAGAGCACCTTTATTAATTATTAATTATAATATTAGGTTATTAATTTCTAAAACCCTTGTGTTTTAAATGAAAACTTATCTTTGATTTTATTATTATTATTAAGAAATTGTGCTATATTTATTGACTTAATTATATTAAGTTATTTTAATGGAATTACTTTAAATAATACCAAGTTTTATATTAATATAAGAAATGGGTTTGATTTATCAGTTTTGATAAGATTTACATTTTCAAGAGATAAATTAATTACATTTTTGTTTGTGTATACTAAATATATATTAGAGGAATGTGTTGTTAAATGAGGAACTAGATTAGTGGGATTGAAAGAAGAAAAGGAAAGAAATGAAATGATAAGAGGGAGTTGTGTGGCATTTGAAGAACTAGGGTGAGGATTGTGAGGAAGCTAGAGACCAAATGGGAGGTTATGTGGTATTAAGTTGAAGAGAATAGGGGTATAACTAATCAGTAAATAAAAAAAGTGAAACAAAGGGGCTAAGCCCCTGATACTCGAACAGAAAGGGAAGAGAGAAGAGAGCAGGGGTTGGGGAGGCGAGACTAGAGGAAGAGAAAGAGAGAGAGAGAGCTCGAAGGAGGAAGAAGAAGGTGGACGGAGGCGCAGCTCCGGTGGGGAGGCGAGCAAGGACGAGAAGAGGAGAAGGACGGAGAAAGAGGGAGAAGTGTGCGAGCAGTGGGCCAAGAAACCTCACGCTGATTCCGGCCATTTTCCGGTGAGGAAAAAGAACAGGAAAACAAAGGTGATGGTCCAATCAACTCCTTGAATCAATTTATAAGTTTTCTAAAATTTAGGTTAGAAATGAGATTGAGTGGGTTGTAGTTGCGTGGTAGGGGTGTCGTTTTCGTGTGGCCGCTGCCGGTGTCAATTGATGCTCCAGTTGTGATGTTCTTGCTTTATTCTTGCTAGGTACTAAACTATTTTTCCTATTTTCAGTTAAAAATGTTCAATTATTGATTTTTACTATCTTGGAATTGTTATTAGATAAATTATTGCTTGAAGAATTGTTGTTTAGTTTGATGAGTAATATCTCCTGATTCAGTTATGAATTGGTGGATGTTAGATGTTGGGTTAGTCCTAATAATGGTGGTTCCAAATGGAATTTACTTTTGAAGGTGAAAGCTTATCAAAGTTTGGGTTAAATGATGGCTGATGAGTTTTGGAAGCTTAAAGTGGTGTTGTTGTATAACTAAGGAAAATTATGGGCGAAGGTTTACTGGTTGATTTGTGGTTAGTACAAGAAGCTAAGAACTATAGCTTGAAACACAAATTCTATTGTAGGTTATGTGAAAATATAGGATATTACCCAGTGAAAAGGTTTCAAGGTTTTGAATTAGTACCATCGGTTGTAAGTTATAAAGGTTGAGTTAGTTTTTGTAAGTATAGAATTAAATAAGAATTTGTCACTAATAGTTACTTAAATAATCAATGTGAGGTTTGAGTTGAGTGGCTCTAATTGCAGAGTAATGAATGAGTTAACTAAGTTGTAAATGAGGAATAAGACTAAAGTATAGGAATCTCAGAGCTGCAAAGTTTAATTTAGTATGAGTCAGAAGATCCGACATTAAACTAATATAAGTATAACTTTATAATCCTCAAGCTCATTAATATTTGTTTGGGTTTATGAATGAGGATGACCTAAGTTAATTAATTAGTAATCTAGAGTGTGGATTAGTTCCATTAGGAGTGTAAAGATAACTTATATATACGTCATTAGTATTGAGATCAGTTTGGAATAATCTTAAGAGTTAAGTGTGTGAATTAAAATCTAACTTGGATAAGAATAATCACTTAGTGAACCACTTAGAATAGAGTCTTAGAATTGAATTAATAATTTATCTTAACGTGGGAGTTCCCAAACTTAGAATCTTAAAGTGAAAGATTAATTTATAGAATTGACTATATATCGAAAATATAATGACATTAGTTCTAGTTGTTGTTAGTTGTTAATAATAATAATACATAGAGGTCACAAAGTTAAAGGAGGTTATATGGATAAGAGTTAATATACTAAATTGATTCAGTCGAATCTTGTTGAGTCTAAGTCGTTTTCTTAATAAGTTCATCTTGGAAGGAATTGAGGTCAATTAACACTAGAAGTAATGATTAGAGTTCAGTAATCAACAAGAGTTTAGTTACTTAGTTCACTTAATGTGAAACCGTCAAAGGACTTAATTAATAAAGGAATAGTAAGTAATTAGGGAATCTCGTAACCGATACTCGATTTTACTTAACAACACGTAATAAGTGTATATTACTCTTGATATTGTTCCAATCAAAGTCCTAGATAAATATCGATCTATGAGAGTAGTATAGCGTATGTTTCATAGGAAGTATATCTCATTTATCGGAAGATTAACTTAGTTATACTTGAGGATATTCTATTCTTACTCAACCAAGCGTTGGCATGTGAAAATCCATTGGAGACACATTGGATTTAGTACGGGAACCCTTAGGATATGTTATGAGCTTTTGGGATCTATAACAAGGTTATGTATATATTATTATGTTCTGCCAAAACCTATTTTCGTAATGTGAAACTTAATTTATAAAGTAAAGTGTGTTTTATCGTGAAAGTGCTACGAAAAGTGTGTAGAAGTGTGATTTGTGTAATATAGTGAGAGTCACCAATGTGCATACATCAAAATCAATACTATTAATGGATCAACGTGTGAACATGCACCTGAGTTAGGGCGGTAGTCTACCGTAGTTGTTGCCTTCCAGGATGGGCGAATTCGTGGCGTATAGGACATGTCCAGTTTAAGTCTTGCAAACATAACAATAAAAGGTGGAGTAACGACCCTCAACAGTGTGGAGACAGTTGGTACTGCATGGTACCCCTCTCCATTTGCGTTCACACCAAGATAACAAATAACAATGAGTGTTTCTTGTAAGAAACTTAAATGTTGTGGAACTAAATTGAGTTTCCAAACATATATTATATCAATGATATATTTTGTTATGAAGTACTATTTTGATAATGAATAATATATATTCGTTTCAGTAAATGGTTTGAGGTATACATGGTTATGTGAGTTGTCCTCATATGTGATGAATGTTTTAAACAAAAACCACCAAAGCATGTTTTACTTGTTTACGAGTTTAGTACTCAGCGTTGCTGATGTGAGTCAAATGTTTTGTTTTATTATTTTTGGGCCTGTCACTTGGGTGGGTGATAGTGCCGTATTAGTTTCAGGTGGATACAGTGAAATGTGGAAGCTTTGTTGCCGGGATTCTTATCACAACTATCCTTATATACGTTGAGGCGAGGACCATCGACTTTGCAATAGTGTAGTAACTAGTTATGTTGTTAATAGTTTTAAAATAATAATTTATAAAGTACGAGCTGGGGATAGTTGCTGGAAATATATTAAAATGATATACAGGTTCATATGTCGGACGCGAGTCCTAAGTTAAATTTTAGGCGGTCCGTATTTCAAACGGATCTGCCAAATTTTCTGTAGACTTGTATTATTTAACTCATACCATTTAGATCATTTGGATAAGTTCATTTAGTGTTAATGGTTTATAGTTCAAAGTTTAAAAAGTTCAAGTTTTTAGGGTTCCACACTCTTCGTGTTAGGACGATGAGTGTGATGGTAATAGTCCGGATTAAGTTTTCCGGTGAATCTGGGCTGTTACAATTTGCAAAACAATGATTGCCAAAAAAAACCCTCAACTCGAAAATGATAAAAGTTTATGATTTGTTCTTGATTGCCACACTTCTTTCTTCTCAAGCAAGCATACTTATCAACCATACTAGGAACAACAATACCTCTCTTGTCACAAAAGGTGATAACTAAAGTCATTAGAGATTCCCCCCTTCTTCTCTCATTAACTCTTACAGTTCTTTAGTCAATTTCACAAGCGATATCGCATCAATAATGACTTGCTAACCCATATATTATTTTCATTACCATGAATATGAAGTCAAACGACTCAAGTGATACACTAGCTCCATCATCTGAATTAGGCGGGTTCTCAAAACATATATGAAGTACCTCACATATTGCACGATGTAAATTAATTACAATTACCAACAATTTATAATGAGAGCCCTATCTAGTGTCACCTGGTCTCCCTAATCCAAGCTCTTGATTCAAACCTCTCCCACTTTCAAACTCACCTTCTTCAAAACCTTTTGCAACTTGTTGAGATTGAGATTCTTTAAGCATTTCTTGTCTCTAACAAGAGCCTCAACACAATATTCAACATGGTAGAGAGACAAATAACCAACCACTATCAACACTTTTTTTAAAACTCCAACAAGTGCTAGCTATAATTGATGTGCAAAACAAAGAATATATAATATGCAGATCGAGTTTCATTCATGATCAATGTCTTATGTACACATCTCCCTTTGTGTTCCTAGCCCAATCATAAACTTGGGTACAAATTTTAGATGGACTTAATGAATAGTCATCATGCAAGCACATAATATATTCCATCCCATAGAGTTGATTAAGTACTAGTAGTAGTATCCTTAATATGAACAATGGCAATAAATCATTCTACTACTGCTCCTTCTTTGTTGACAGAAAGCAAATAAAACGCCATTCACCAACAATATGTCTTTCCTTCTACTATTATTCCCGTGTGCTTGTTAAAGACAAATTTTCTTTTAGCATACCATGTAAAAAGTTCAAGAAACTTCACTTTATTAGAAGAATTCACACTCTCTGTAAGCTTGCGAATTGTAAAACCTTGAATTAAAAGATATTTCAAACTATC
The DNA here is from genome assembly GCA_947645195.1 of Patellifolia procumbens. NCBI lineage: Eukaryota > Viridiplantae > Streptophyta > Magnoliopsida > Caryophyllales > Amaranthaceae > Patellifolia > Patellifolia procumbens. The sequence continues at coordinate 48,587 of CANSGD010000324.1, forward strand.
ATAGCAAGATATCAACTATATTCAATAATCCTTTCTAGCTCTTGGAGTGTGTGAAGATAGAGTATTGTGAATGGAAATCTTTGGATTAGGCAGAGCATTTTACTTCCCTATACATCTATTATGAACATTAGTGATCTTACCAATATGCTTAACTAAAGCATATAGTTTATTCCAACCCCTTAAGCCTCCTTTCACAAAAGCATCATGTCCATCACCATCCATTACGCTAATATCATCTCTATATAAGTAACATAAGATACAAAATAATGCAACATCTTTTTCAATAATATACTCAATCTATTTTTACTTAGCAAACCAATCAACTTTTAAGCGACACTATTTTACTTCTAAAGTATGTTTGAGGAAACTCATGATCATGTGGTTGGACAAGCTTTCTCAATATATTGTCTTGGCGTTGCATCTTGGACACTTAGATGATAATCAATATAATTATTTTTTCTTTTCGTGATCATGTGGGCGAGCTAATGTCAAATTGTATCTCACTTACTCTTACTGGAGCATTTGTAATTGTAAAAGGAGGAGGAGCTTCATTGTCACTTGGATTATGTGGTGGCTATAAGAGGCGATGTAGAGTTTTTTTGTGTCTTTTTTGTTTGAAATAATAAATTCAATTTAGTTTTTCCTTTATTCCTCTTTTATGGTGTATTATGCTCATCCATGTCTTTAGATTTAGGAATTGCCTAATAGTTATACATAGTCATGGTGGGTTTTAAAGTACAAGCTTAATCCATTTTTGTAGTTTAAGTTCAATTATACTTCAGAAAAAATCAGGGAGAAATCACTAACTAATAACTAAACTAAAGAAAACAGATTAAATTTAAGCAAATATCAATTATTTAAAACCTAGGGCTAATAGTTCGGTCCACTACCTTATATCGATGAGGGTAGGTTCAAATAAATTATTGTTATAGAGTCGAGCAATTAGCGCGAGATTTAATATGGTCCAGTCTTTAAATCATAATCAATATATGCAGTTCGAGCACTCACATAATCAGACTTACTAGCGTATTGTAAGCCTCTAAAAGTAAGATCAGTCAATACAAACAATTAATAGTCATATTACAATTCATGAAACTGCGCAATAGCATAAACCATAGATTAGAACTACTCAAATCACAACCTAAATACAATGAGAAATAAAAAAAACATAATAAATGGCAAAAGTTAGTTTCGCTCACTAAACTCTATATGATAATCTAAACACTCAGGATGAAGAAAACAACAACAATAGCTATTGAATAGTTTATACTATAAGCTATAATAAAATTAGCATAAAATAATCACAAACTAAAGAAAGCAATGAATAGAGAATTACCAATTGAAAGGAAAAAATCGAAACTCTTATTGAATATGAAATAATCTTCAAGTCTAAATCTATACAAAGCTAAGAGTGTTTGAACATAATGAAAGCTAATGAACAATATGATAAAAAGTCTGTTTGAGATAAATAAAGTTACTTATTAATACTAAAGCCTAAAAGTGTTCTAAGGAGAATTTAAGATATATCGGAATTCTATCTAAAACAGGTCTTCAGGTCATCTTCCCGTTCAGGCCTCAACCGCCCGATCCTATTGGGCATACCTTGTTTCTTCATATTTCCAACCATCAATATATAGTGGACCGTCGGACGCTATCGGGTCACATCGCCCGATTGGCCTACATTATCAATTTACAATATAGGGCTTCACTCGCCCGATCGGGCCCGCAATAAAATCTTATTTCATATGTTCTGGGAGCCCAATGAAGTGTGACGTGCCCGATGACCATGCACACAATCTTCTTTCCTTTGCGTCAGACGCTAAGTAATCAACTCTTCTTATGCCCAGATCCTCAAAAAATAGCCTCGGACCCCCGGGGCTCTTTATATGAACCTCTTAACCTCTCCAATAACTATGGCTATCATAAACATAAAAATATAGGGAAATAATTTCATAAAACATGCAAATCATTGCAGCACAAAGGAAAATTAACGGGAAAAAACCATTTATAAGCACGTTTTTGCGAGAAACAACCTTTTAAATATTTTGGCATTTAACCGTCTTAAAAACAATTGCTAAATCATACTTCAAGGCTATTTTTCGGAGTTGATTCAGGTTTTCGAGCGTTGATCAAGGAGATTTCTATGCGCAATCTTTGTACCTAAAGGTGATTAATGTATTGACAAATGCTTGCAATTAAAATATGACGTTAGAAAAAAGTGTTAAGGTTTGGTCTCGCAATTTTTTTATGGTTGTTAAATGCCAAAATAAACTTTAAAAGGTTGTTTCTGGCAAACAAATGCTTATAAAAGTATGTTTCTCGTAAATTTCCAAAACACAAAACCCCCAACTAGATGGAAATTAAGAGTACCAATGACGCCCATTTTAGCTCAGACATTAGGGAAAAACTATATAAAACCAAAATTGGCGCCAACAGCACCAACTATTGGTTTGGTGCACAAAACAACACAAACTAAAGAAGGTGCAGTGCACAACACAAACTTTATGCGATGGGTGCCCCAAACAACACAAGGAGATTTTGGCCTGAAATTATACTTAGAATTCATGTTGTTTTGTGCACCTATGACATAAAGTTTGTGTTGTGCACCTACCACAATGTTTGTGTTGTTTTGTGCGCCCATCACATAAAGTTTGTCCTGTGCACTGCACTTTCTTTAGTTTATGCTGTTTTGTGCACCAAATCAATAATTGGTGCTGTTGGCGCCAATTTTTCCTAATATTAAATTCCCCCTAGCTAAACCTTTGTTTGTTAATTTTCAAGCAAACACGACATGAACATGAATACAATTGCTGCACCCCTCATATAATAAATCATTATTGTTCAAAATAATTTGCAACACTCAAAGTCTTATTAGCAGGCAAAATTTAAGTTTAGCTGTCCAGATTATCCAAACAACCAATTTCCAAAAAACAACAATCAAACACAACTCCCTAATATGACATGAAAATCTTGAAAAGGTTCTCACCAAGGAATCACTTCTCTCAACTTCGTGTGTTTAGAAAGTTATGATATTGCTCATGCTATTAAGTCGAATCACTTAACAGACTTATAATTTAACTTAGGCGCTTTGAATCGGTATCAATCCAATAGACAATAAAACACATGCTCAAGGGGTCCTTTGAAGTTGTAATGGAGCTTAGGTAAAATAAGGGAAAATTTTTATGGAAGGCAGAGAAAAAGCCAAGAAAACGGGGAGCATAAAACATTAGTAACAAGATTAAGCGAGGTTTAATCAACTCCCATGGCATCAACACATATCCAAAAGACATCAACCTATATGTAAAATATCGGACTTCAACCAATAAACCCTTCTTAGTCTTGCTTGCCATGAACTTTGCAACATGCAATTTTTCTAGTCGCTATATCAACTTATGCCAAGAAAATAATATTTTGTGTCATCAAAGCATTTATCACCACAAGATATATTTTTCGTGGCAAGAAAATTACTTGTGATTTGTTTATATTCTCCTTGGGAAGAAATTTATTTATGCTATAAAATATTTCTTCTTTGGAAATAAATCAATAGTACTAAGATAGACAAAGGGAAAAGCAACAAATAATATACCACCCAGTTAAAACAATGAATCATCTTTTAATTTCGTTGGTAACTATAAATTATATACTACCTCCGTTTTTTTTAATATGCACATTTCTCCATTTTGGGGTGTTTTTTTTAATTGACACCTTTCTACCTTTTGCCATAAATGGAAGGTTGGCCCACCTAATCATTACACTTATCTCCTACTTTTCCTTTCCTTCTCTCTACCTTTTTTCACTTTTTCCTTACTTTTAATAACCTTCTCTCTTACTTTTACACTTTTTCCTTGGTTCTAGTGCAAAGCCTTAGGTGCATATTAAAAAAAACGGAGGGAGTAGTATTATGGGATTTTTTTTAGTTTATAATAAAGTTGTGCATTTGCATTTGTAAATATTTTTTGTTTCTTTTTGATATAATTATTTTAAAAAAATTCGATTATTAAATTAAACACTTCAAATATTTTCATTTAGGATTAATGAAGTTAAAGTGTGGAATTGAGAGTATATTTACAATTAAAAGTATTTTAAATATAATTTAAGACATATTTAAGGTGTTATGAGCTAACAAGTCATTGCAGGAGAATATATAATCACCAAGGTAATCCGGGTTGGGTGAACACATGCGGGGTTCCGGACCTGTAGAGAAAATTCTTCTTACCATCCTTAAAAAAGACAAAATAACAAAATTAGAAGTATATCCTTAAAAATCGCGTCATTTAAAACTTCAAATTTTGTAAGAGTGAAAACAAGATGACTTGCATCCACACTTGTAGACCTTCTGGTACCATGTTCATTTGACTAAATAAGAGAGAAGGGAAGGAACATCAGACTAGTGTAAACATTAATGATGAGATTTTCGTTAGTAATCGAGTGAATGCCTAGTCCAAGAACCTGCCCATAATCCAGATACCCTACCACACACAAAATGTAATAAAAACAGATTCGAAAATTAAACCCTTTAGTAAGCCAAGAAAATAATTTCAGTTAAAGACTAATTAGAAATAAAAACAATTAAAACAGACTAATGAGCTAGCTAAAAGCACTCAAGTTGCACTTCTTAGAAGGCTTCCCATCTAATTTATCCAGATCTCGTCCATTATCTCTAGCACCCACGCATCCCCATCGTCTAATATTTGTCTCTCTCTTCCTACTTCTCGCTGCTTTGCATTGACTAAGAAGCTATTAAAAATGAAGCCTAAGAAGGATCAATTGAAGGATTTTGTTATGGTTTTGAAATGAAGCTCTGCCAAGTAACTACCGAGAAGAACATATGGAAGTATGAGGGTTTGGTTGCATTGGCGGTCTCTTGAATATGGTTCACTTTTGTGCTCAGTGGGAAATAAGGCAATGTTTGGGGTATTTGGTTGTTTAGGGTTGTGTTGATGTTTGGATTTAGGTCTTTTTCTTATTAGGTAACTAATGGTCATGTTTAGTATGAAACATTTGGCTATGTATGTATTTTGCTTAGATTTTGAACATATGTGTAGTTGGTATTGATCAATGGCATATGACCTATCTATGGATTTTATTTTCTAAGCATTATGTCTATAATATGGATATGATATCGACCCTATTGGTTGAAACATTCATTGAAGAATGCTAGTGTGTAAATAATGAAATGAGATGGAGTCAAACGTTAACAATTAAAAGTTTACTATTCAACAAAGCAACCAAACAATAGCATTGAATTATATCCCAAAGATAGAGTTATAATAAACTGAGTGTAAGGTGGTTATCAACCCAAAAACAGGGCAATCCGAACATTAAAAAAAAGTAATCTAATTTGCTGCAAATCTTTGTGTTGAGAAATCATTGCCTACAACAGTTGATTATTCAGCTTTGTGTTGGGATTGCCTTGTGTTTTGTACACAAAGGAAACGAATATTAATTGTTCAAATAAACATTTGATTCATTTATACGAATTAAAACAAACTTGCAACTCATATTAGAAACTTACAACGGTGACTGATCATGGTATACCATCAGCTACAACAAAACACCTATTCCAACAGGTATTGCGCGACCTCTTTCTCTCCTAACTCCCCTTCCTGCAAATGTAGTACAACAGCACTAACCATACCACCTCTTCCTCTTCCACCTTCCCTTCATGCACCTCTATTGCCACTCCTTGATCCTTGGCAAGTGCTTATGACTCTTCCTCCCCTTCTAGTCCTACTAGGTTGTGTTGTTGCATGCATTATAAATAGGGAAATTCTCTTTGGTAGCCCCTAACTTTTACTTTCTCTCAGTGGTAACTTTTTGTTTGGCATATTATCAGTGGTAGACCCTAACTACTATTAAAATTAAAACCATAGCATTAATTAGTGTTTAGCCGTTAAACTGCTGTTAAATTAGCCTTAAGCTAGTTGACCCTAGGTTAAATTAAACCCATACCCTGATCCCACTACGTAATTACTCCTTAAGCAAAAATATTACTTCTCCCAAAGTTCAAACTCCCTCCACTATCATAAACTATTCACCTTCCTCTTCTACATTCATCTCTGAATTCTTTCTCCATTAATAACGCAACAAAAATTTTACCTTCCACCCAAAATTATTATTTAAGTGAAAGATTATAATAGTTATATCGAAAAAAATATGGGATTGGTTTTTGATTGTCATCAATAATTTTGGTGATAACTTGGGTTAATTTCGGGTCGTTTATAACATCTTCATTAGCCATCAATTTTTCATCTTCTAGGTACTTTTTTTGTTCTTGATTTCATTTTGATCACCTTCAAATACATATAGACATTATTATGTAATCTGTTTCTGTAATGAACCCCCTTTTAATTTTTTTAATAACTTTGTTCTTATTTTTTTTATTGAAATTTCTGTTTGACCTTCAGCTGCACCTTCATTTTTCTTCTCATGTCATCAAATTTTCAATTAATGTTGCCTAATTGATAGGTATCAATACCACCTTCAATAGTACCACCTCTAACGACATCTTCTTCCTCCATCCACCAAAATACATCACAAGATCTGCACTTGTAGTAAAGTCTTCGAGGATTTCTACTACTTTCAGAAATGCGAACCTCTAGCATATTTGGGGGATCAAAATTACAAACCTTTATTTGCACGAATCTGAGTGTTCCATCCATGGTGACAGCAGTGGCATGCATGAAATTAGAGTTTATGTTTGAAGATGAACAAGTCATGGAATTAGGGTAGGAAGATAGAATGCAGTGAGGATGGTGAAAGGTTGTATTAATAACAATGGAAGGATGGAAAATAGAATGAGGGTGAAAGCTTGTTTTTATAGTAATGGAAGGAGGGAAATAGGTAGTGGGGTCAGGGTAAGGGTTTAATTTAATCTAGGATCAACTAGTTTAACACTAATTTAGTAACAGATTAATGGCTAAATACTAATTAATGCTACAATTTTAATTTTAATACTAGTTAGGGTCTACCACTGATAATATGCCAAACAAAAAGTTACCACTGAAATAAATTAAAAGTTAGGGGCTACCAAAGAGAATTTCCCTTATAAATATCATTTGATTTTACAGTTTCACTCATAAGGCATTGAGAATGCTCACCAACTCTTAATATCTTTGAAGTGTTCGTAGCTGAACCACTGAACTGTCTTTGTTTGGACATTTCCTTTCGTTGTGAGCAATTGCTTACAAATCGAGCAAGTCATTACAACACCATGTTTAATTAGCTTGCCTAGTTTTTTTTCGATCTTCTAAGGGGTCCTTGATCCTATTCTTCCTAGGTCTTCCAGGACTCACTTTGATGGGAGTTGGTTACATAAGGAAGTCAACCTTGGGCTGATATCTCCCACTTACACAGGGTAGAATTACAACTACATATGTTTTCAAATAGGTTTCCTAAGTGTACCAATAGGAAAACATTCTTTCGCATTTTCGTGACCAAAGAAGATGCAAGCAACTACATGAAAAAACGGTATACTAGATAGGTACCAAACAGTGCATGTGTAGTTATACTTCTCTAAATACACATTAATAGTACCCATTTCATGACTAACTTATAAAACAGGGGCAATGAAGGAATGAATGTACAATAGGCAGCTTTGGCATTTTCCCTATCAAGTTTCTTTTGAATCTGAGTACAGATAGGTGATAAATTTTTTTCTATTTCATTTTCTTAACAACTAACCTTTCTTTAAAGCAGTGCTAATTTCTTCTAACATGTGTAGGAGGTGTTTGATCCTAGCACTTATAATGTACCCGTTAAAAGTCTTAGCTAGGTTGTTCACAATAACATCAACCTTAGTATTTATGTTCATTTTTTGCATGTATAAAACACTCCTGTGTTATGTCTTTCAAATTCAACAATTGCAGCAAGGTTTACCCCCTCATAGTCACTTTCACTTTAAGCATTAGTTTCCCTCCAAAAAAGTTGTTTCTACTCCTTTCCTCTCAATGTTTTTCCCCAGCTGGCATAAATATGTCTAGCATAGTGCTTGTGCTCTACATTTGGTAAAACCTTCTTCACATCTGTTAAAATTGCATTCATATAATATGAAAAAATTTAGAAACAATTCGTATCAGAAAAATAACAAGAACTTGTTAGTAAAACCAACACACCAAGTGCTCATCTGATATCACAGCTACGCTACTAGGTCGATTGAGCATCAAGATATGCTTCACCGCATTCAAGAACCATTCTCAACTACCATTGTTTTAACCTTCCACACCAGCTCATTCTACCATAAATGTCCTCTAAAAATGTTTTTAAGAAACATGAGTCAATGCATAACAATTTTCTACAATCTTCAATCCACCCTTTTGCCAAACCATCGAAGCACACAAACAACCTATTGAAGGACCATAAAAGTTTCGTTCAAGACTACTTTGACTTATAGCTTTAAGGTATATGCCAAACTTGCAATAATGTTCTCGCATTTACCCATATAGGAGTCTGTGTGTGCATTGTATTTGATCTTATTTGTACATTTTCCTCACAGCCTCAACTATTTCCTTAGCTAGCCAATGTGGCCAAGCTTCAAAAACCTCCAAGCACTGCTTAGCTAACCATGTATATCTCAATTTATTATTCTTAGCTTCTCTGTAGTTCTTATGCGATAATGCCCTGTGTCAACATATTTCACCATAATACAGTCACATCCACTATCACTGGAAGCATGCAACCTGAAGCTGTAGCTAGACTGACATTTCACCTCCAGTCTTTTCCCCTATTCTTATTCTTGTTACTTGATACAACCTTGATTTCCTTGCCTTCGTGAATTGCATACCACGTAACATCATCCCAAAATGCATCCCTATTGGAGAAATTTTGCCCGACTTACCATTTGTTGAAACTCGGCCAATTTGTACTAGCATCTATAATCAGTCTCCTAGCCCTCTTTCTTCTTTCAACCTCCTCTTCATCAATACCCTCATATGGTGAGTTTTCCTCCTCTTTACTATCAGCACAGTTGCTCATATAATCACTTTTTTCAACTCCACTAGTGCCCTCTGTTGCAGTGAGTTTTTCAGTTTCAACTTCTCTTTGCAATTTTTTTAACTCAATTCCAATATCTGTGTCACTGTTCTCTGCTTTTTTCACTAAATTTTCTCAATTCCATATCACTTCAATATTCATCCCCATCACCTAGATTGTCGCTCTCATATTCCTCAGCCTCTAAATTTTGTAAATCCTCATCCTCCCACTAAGTTTCAACTTCATCATCTTGTTTTGGAATCTCTGGTTTATAGGTGGAATCATTGTGCTCACTTCACTCACACCAATTAGATCATTCCATGGAATGGGAATGTCTCATGTAGGATAATACCATGTATAGTATTCATCATCATCAATTTGAGAATGAGAATGGAGGGGTGATGCAACTGGTGGTGGGAGATTAATATAATCAGTTTGAGGGTGTGCTGAATTGTTTTCAGTTATTTTTCGTGGAGCTAATTCTGTTGGTGGTATGCTAGCCAAATTAGGGTTTTGCAGAGGATAATGTAGGGGTGATGCAATCGGTGATGGAGCAGCAACAGAATTAGTATAGGAGTTTGTTGGATTGTTTTAAGTTAAATCTATTCGTGGTGTTCTAGGAAAACTAGGGTTTCATATAGGAGAATGGAGGGGTGATGCAATTGGTGGTGGTGCAACTGATGAAGGTTTACCTACTATAAGAGGGCCTTATTTAAATATGGGACTACTCCTAAGTGGACTAAGATTCTTTCGTGGAGTCACTTTCTATGTACTATAATCTATGACAATTAGGCCCAATTTAGATACGTAAGTATACATTGATAATGAAAAATTACCACAAACTTGACTCGCATATAGGATAAGAGATATTTTCCAAATTACCTGAATCACCACCATAGGTACTCTAAACACCCCAAACTCTATATTTCGAAGTGATGTTATGAATAAAATTTGTACAAATAATTAGAACTTGGGATTCACTTCATCAATGGAAAGAATGACAAATAAGCAATGCAAGTTTTCTAAACTACTTTAGCTAAAGAAACTATCGGCAATATGGTAGTTCTACTAATGAGTGAAGACTATTTTGGTTTAAGGGTCATTAAGTAATACTTCATGTGTCAGTTCATAGTTTTAAGGAGTGGCTTGACATGCATTTTAGAACCATGATAGATTAGAGAATTATATCTTACAGGTACTCAAATTTTGTTTAATTTTATCATATTCCTAATAAATGCATGCTAATAAGTTGGTGAAAATTATTGAACAACAAATCAACTACTCTACCATATAATGTGCAATTCACGTACTTTACGCACTAGTAATAAAAAATTGGTTGCCAATTAGAATATTTAAAATTGGACTAATGAGAAAAACCCTTAATGTAAACATCAATAACAAAATTTTACATCTATGACTTCAATGTGGTAATTATCTACTTTGGAAAGTCTAGCTATTATTTATACTTTTCTAATCAACAAAAAATCAATTATTTTAAGACAAACTAACGAGAAACTGCAATAATTACAAGTAGAAGTATAATTTAGTGACTTTTCTTCTCAAAGAAATTCTATGCAGCCCAATGTATGTTGTGGCACGAGCGAAATCAGCGAATGATGAATAGAGCAGGAGATTGACCACCGACTGAGCAAGGCAAATCATGGTGAAGTACAACAACATCAAATGAAAAATAAATAAGGAACGTTATTCGAACAACTTTAAATAGTAAACATGAAAATAGTAGAAATATACGCTAGGTTTGGGTGTACTTTGAATATGATATATTCATAACTATTTTTTTATCCATCATCTTAAATATTTATTTGTTCATTTGGTATCTTCTAAATGAGCCATTGTAGACTGTATACAGTTATATATTGTATATACCATGCTCACGTACATGGGAAGACCTGCATTAAGGCAAGTGTGACAATTGACACACAAAAATGGAAAACAAGTAGGTTTGTTTACAGTTAGATTGCACCATCAAAATACAGAATATTATCTTGCATGTCGTTTTTGCAACCCCATATTCTCAAGTCCTAAACCCATAAGTGACTTAAATTCCTAGGTCTACTATTGCTTACGGTACATCAACATGTTTTATTTCATATAAATTTGGAGAAAGTGAAAAAAAAGGTACATGTGACACATGGGTTATTTCAATGGGGTTTTAACGTATCAATATTATTTTGCTCATAATTTATTTTGTTAATAATAAAGAGATTATAATGAGTTTGATTAAAAATCATTGTATACAATTTTTATAATCCAGATTTGCAGGTTAGATACTTATATAGTGGGAAAGTAAAGAAGTTAGGAACACACACCCAAAGCATTCTTGTTTGACAAAATTCGACCCCCGCACTTTTAAACTACTTTTCTGAGTAAACATCTTCAAATGAGTCAATGTTCTTACTCCCTCTGTTTTTATTTAATATGGAGATTTGTACTATCCACGTTTGGCAATATACATTATCTACCATGAATCTCTCTAATGATCCATGAGTAAAAATTATAAAAAGTTGATATTAGAAAAATACACATCAAGATGAATAAAACAAGATCACACATGAATATATTTTTCCTCGTGTATAAATAGCATAGGATGCTCAAAGAGTAGAATGTGAATAGTAACAAGCGTCAAAATATCTCTATTAAATAAAAATGGAGAGAGTATATCGGTTCCTATCCAAATGACAAATCATTCATTTGGTATATTATCTCATAATAGGTTAACAATTACTTCATTCATTTTTTCTATCGAAACCTTTGACTTTTGTACAACTTTGATGTACTACATCTCTAATCAAATATAAATAAAATTTGAAAAGAGTGTTTTTTTAAAATATATTGAGATATATCCAATAATATCTTAATTCAATTATTTATTTTTATTAATTAGTCAAAAGCAATGATCATTCTTAAAGATAGTGTAATTTATAAATAGTATAAAGGTCAAATTATTGCACTAAAAAAATAGAAGAAGTATGTGTGAACAAGTATAATATTCGTTTTCGAATCTAGTATACGAAACAATCATTAAAGGCTCATAAGTATCATTTCCAATTTCTAATTTATGTGTTTACAATTTTAGAAGTGAAATCATATATGTTACATAGTAAACTTAAAATTAGTCGTACTTAGGGTGTGTTCTATTCGCCTTTAATCATCATGTACTTATATGAATTGAATCTACCGAAACTTACGGAACTAAACTGAAGTTATTAGAACTTATCCTAATTGATCATTACTTATTCAAACTTATTTCTACGGTGTCAGAATTTATTCGAACATATTGGAGTCTATTTGAACTTCTCTACACTTATTGGAACTTATAGAACATCTTGAAACTTATTAGATGAATTATGAACCTATAGATCTTAAACTAAAATTTTAAGGTGAAGAGAACGCACCTTTTTTGAAATATATGTTTTCTAATTGAAATTGAAATTATCTTTCCTAATTATTAGTTAGGTTATATCTTTGAAAAATTGAAAATTGTTGACAAAAAAGGATAATGAACATGATCTAAATTTTTGGGTAAAGTTTCTAGCTTAACGAATAATTTTTGATTGGGTCAATTTTTATCAATGAATTATTTATTATACTAAGCTAAGAGACGAGGTGATGGTATCCTCATGAAATTATCTTACTACCCTTAATAATTCTTCATCACCGTTATATGAGTATGGGCATTTAGGACAACTTGCATGGCATATCATTAAGAATTAATTATGGTATTATTCATCTCTTTAATTACATACATTTGTTATAGTTAACATTTAACGATGATGAATTCTATTTAGAATAACATATTTGGTACCACAAAAAAAAACACAGGCTTTTTTCTCTCTTCCCGAGGAACATCCTCTGTAAACCCCTCCATTAATTTGGAGCCATGGTAGGGGGCAAACAAGGTATACCTCCAAAGAAGAAAAAGGAAAATGTCCCAGCTCACAAAAATCTGGGAATGCAGGCACTAGTGGTAGTTTGAAGAAGTTGCAGACTGATCAGAGGTTATTGGATGAGGAGCTCATTTCTGATGTTGAAATCTCCAGTGAAGAGGAGGATAGTCCTACTACTCCTATTATACACTCAGATGGTGATGAAATTACTCCTAGAGTTAGGAAAAGGTTCTCTGAATGGGTTTCTGCCATTAAATCCAACCCAGATTCTCAAGCATTGCCAAGTAAAGGTAAGTTTACTCTTGCCTCTAGAGGGAATATTGTGTTTGGTTCAGCTGTTAGTGTTGAAATGAGGAAGGGTCCAACATTACTGAATGTGATTCAGGAGGATGTTCAAATGTCTGAAGTTAGTTTGCTTGAATCCTTACCTAAGATTGATATTGAAGATGTGGCTGCTGAAATAGATTACTGGTCATCTGTTGTCACTTGCTTTGTAGTAGGTGCAAATCCACCTTTCACAGTTATGGAAGGGTACATAAGAAGAGTGTGGGGAAAGATGGGAATAGATAAGATTGTACAAGTTGGTAGAGGCTGTTTCCTGGTGAGATTTTAGGACATGGGAGGTAGGGATATGGCATTGAATGGCTTATTTAGCTTTGACTCCAAACCTGTGATAGTGAGACCTTGGGATGAGAACATTAATGTCTGTGATCAAACTGTGAAATAGGTTCCAATATAGATTAAGCTGCCTAAGCTTAACATCAAGTATTGGGGGGAGAAGTGCTTAAGCAAGATTGTGCAATCTGTAGGGAAGCTTCTGAAAGTAGACCAAGCTACTGAAAGAAGAGATAGACTGATGTTTGCTAGGGTGATGGTTGAAGTTCAAGTAGCTCAACAATACCCTGATTCTGTATCCTATATTAATGAACATGATGCTATTGAGAATAAGTTAGTTGAGTATGAATGGAAGCCTGAATTATGCTTGAATTGTAAGAAGATAGGGCATGTTAAGGAGGAGTGTTGGATTAAGGAGAACAAAAAGAAGGAATGGAGACCTAAGACACAACAGAATGTTAAAGTTAATCCTGAGCTGCAGGTTGATGAGGATGGCTTTAGGATGGTTTCAAGCAAGTTTAAGAAGAAGATTGCTGAGCAGGTGGCAGGCCCTTCTGCTGAACCAAACAAGTTTGATGTTTTGGCACAGGACATTATACAGGAAGAGGCATCAACTGGTACTGAGATGGTAATGATGGAGCTGGTGGATAAGGGGTTGGCACCCTTTGATCTCCATGGATAATATCTTATGTTGGAATGTCAGGGGGTTAAATAGTTTAGCTAAGCAAAAGGGAGTCAAATCTCTTATTGCTATACAACAAGCTAAGCTTATTGGCCTCCTGGAAACTAAGATCAAGGCTAAGAAGCTTGGAGCCTTATATCTAAATTTGTGTCCAGGATGGAATATCACCACTAATTTACCTTGGCATGGGAGAGGCAGGATCATAATTTCCTGGGATCCTCTTGCTTTGCAAGTTGATATTAAATTGTGCACTGATCAACTAAATCCATTGTATTATCAGTTCTCTCAGATCTCAAAGCTCCTTTGCTTGCTCTGTCATCTATGCTCATAATGATAAAGCTAGAAGAGGTGCACTTTGGGAGGATTTGAGAAGGATAGGGGGATGTTTAATTGGTCCATAGGCCATGATGGGGGACTTTAATAATGTGCTTCATAGCAATGAGAGAATAGGGACAGCTGTGACAAGAGGTGAAACAAAACAGTTTCAGAACTGTTTAATTTTTTGTAATTTGGAGGATGTGAAATATACTGGGAGATTTTACACATGGAATAATAAACAAGACAATGAGGATAGAGTGTTAGCAAAACTAGATCGAGTTGTTGCTAATACTAGTTGTACAACTTTGTTTCAGTCTGCAGAAGTGATATTCCTGCCAGAAGGGTATTTTGATCATTCACCTTGTATAATCAAATGCTTTGCAACTATACAAGGCAAGATCCCCTTTAGATACTTTTCTATGTGGAGCAAACATGAGCAATTCATGAATATTGTGGAAGAGTGTTAGATGCAGGATGTTAGAGGCTTCAAGATGTACCAAGTTTGGCAAAAGTTGAACAAAACTTTAAAGTGGGTTAAAAAGGTTGAATAAGGAGTGTTTTGGTGATGTACAGGCTGTGCATACTCAGGCACTATTTGATCTTAAAAGGTGTCAAGATCACTTGCACTTGGATCCTGGCAATCCTTCCTTAGCTCATGAGGAGTATGTAGCTGCCCAGAAACTTAAGGATGCTCGAGTAAACTATATCTCTTTCTTAAATCACAAAGCAAGAGGGGATTGGAAAGTTGATGGTGATAGTAACACTAAATTGTTTTATAATAGTAGTAAATTGAGAACTCAGAAGAATAGAATCAATACTATCATGAGAAATGATACTGAATGGGAATATGATTATGAGACTGTGAAGAATAGTTTTCTTACTCATTTCAGAAATTTTTTCACTGATAGTAAAGCATGCCTAAGTCCTATTAAAACTAAGATTATCAAGCAAGGGCCTGTCTTGCTTGATAGTCAACATCCTCTTTTGGCTTTTGATTTCACAGATGAAGAGATCAAAGATGCTCTTTGGTCAATTCCTGTTGGTAAATCACTTGGGATAGATAGATATGGAAGTAGTTTTTTCAAAAGTGCTTGGGAAAAGATTGGTAGAGATGTGATGGATGCCATCAAGGAGTTCTTTAGCTCTGGGAGAATGCTAAAGGCTATGAATACAACATCAATTACTCTGATCCCTAAAGTTGATTGTCCTGCTCATGTGGGAGATTATAGACCTATTGCCTGTTGCACAGTCTTCTATAAGACTATCTCCAAGCTCCTTTGCACCAGATTAAGAAGGGTTTTGCCTGGAATGATCAATCAAAGTCAGAATGCCTTTGTTGCTGGGAGGAATATTATGGATAATATTTTGATTTGCCAAGATCTTATCAAGCACTATACTAGGAGAGGCACAACAAGAAGTTGCCTAATGAAAGTAGACCTTCAGAAGGCCTATGATACTATAGAGTGGAAGTTTGTGGCAAAGCTGCTAGCAGCTCTGAATTTTCCTCAGAGTGTCTAACAACAAATAGATACACATTGCTTTTTAATGGGTCTTGTACTGAGTTGTTTGAAGCTAAGAGAGGGCTAAGGCAAGGAGATCCTGTTTCTCCACTCATTTTTGTGCTATGTATGGAATATTTAACAAGAATCCTGTAAGATCAAGGGATGAAGAAGGAGTTTCACTATCACCCCAGGTGTAAGCAATTACAGTTGAATAGTTTGTGTTTATCAGCATGGGGGACTTCAAAAGTGTATACCTTATGCTACAAGGGCTACAACTGTTTGAGAGAACTTCTGGTCTAGCTGCCAATAAGAATAAATCAGAAATCTTCCAAGTGAACATGGATGAGCATGATCTTCAGAGAATACATAACCTCTCAGTGTTCAGTACAGGGGCATGGCCTTTTAGGTATTTGGGAGCTCCTATTAGTACAAAAAGGCTGAAGCACAATGAATGTGACAAACTAGTAGATAAGATGTTGTACAGAATCAGATCATGGCAACATAGGACACTTTCTTTTGCTGGCATATTGTAGTTGGTTAATTCAGTACTCATGAGTGTATGCAACTATTGGTTACAAATTTTTATTCTACCTAGCTCTGTGCTAGATAGAATAAATCAGATCTGTAGGAACTTCCTATGGCAGGGCATTGAGCATGAAAAAAACCAGGTTATGTGAACTGGAAGCAGGTGTGTAGCAAAAGGAAAGTTGGGGGCTTAGACGTCAGGGACATCAAACTTTGGAACCTTATAGCTGTTGGGAAACATGTTTGGGATATTGCTGAGAAAAAAGACACCTTATGGGTGAAATGGGTGCATACAGTGTATATTAAGAATACTGAGTGGTGGCAATATAAGCCTAGCTACCACTCCAGCTGGATATAGAAATACATGTGTAGAGTGAAGCATAAACTGCATAATGCTGCTTGGCTACCAACTCAGGGGAGTCACTACTCAATTGGTAAGCTATATAAGCAAGCTCAGAAGATGAATGAGGCAAACCAGCATGTTACTTGGGATAGAGTCATTTGGAATAGAGCAAATGTTCCAAAACACAAATTTATCCTCTGGATAGCTGCTCATCAAAGGCTCTTGGCTAGAGACAGACTTAAGAGATATGGAATATGTATGGATGATATCTGTGCTATATGTGGTCATCATATAGAAAGTAGTGATTTACTACTTTTTCATTGTGCCTTTAGCAGACTGATTTGGAGGAGCTGCTTGAGGTGGTTGAAGATTGACAGAAGTTGGAACTCTCTTAGTGAGTGCCTGTTTTGGATAAGCAAGAGAGGTGTATTGTCTCAAGCAAAGAGGAAGGTGATTTATGATGTTGTTGCTGCTGTTGTCTATTCCATTTGGACTGCAAGAAACAAGGCCTTTTGGAGTTATTGTGTACCTAGTATTTGTAGTACTGTAGATCTGATTAAATTTGTTATTAGAGCTGCATTATCATTAGTTTGTAGTTATCTTGTAATTGACTACTCTTTTAGATGGGGAGCCTTCCTAGAAGGGTTGTCATCTTTAGAGTAATGTGTTTATTCTTGTTTGGTGATATATATATATATTCATTTACCAAAAAAAAGAATTCTATTTAGAAATAAAATTTGTCAAGAAGACAAATAATGATCAAACAATTTTCAAAGAAGGGCTCATACAAAGGATTTTAACTTATGAAAGATTGTCCAAAATAAAGAGGTTGCAATCAGGTAGGGGCCATTGAGGTCAAACTGATTTTTTAGGTTAGGGCGGGTTTGATTGGGTCGGCACAATTCCGGTACAAATCAGGTTGGAATCCACTTTTGGCTTAGGCTTGTTATTGAGTAGGGTCAATATCAATGTCAAAACCTAATCGGGTCAATATATACATTCAAGACAAAGGTTTAAAAATGAAAATGGCGTAGTTCAATCTGTTCTCCCTCCCCTCCGTCCCCTCCCTCCCAAATTCGTTCCAATGATGTTGTTTTCTTGTATGGAATAACTCAATGTATTTGCAGTTTAATGTTTTTAGTAATTGTCTTTTTTTAGTATATCATGTAATTTTAGTCTTCTCAACTATATAAAAAATTAACCTACTTTTTTCCATTTGGTTTTTTGTTCTTTTCAAACAAAGTGAGACAATACCACAGAAGAAAGAAAATGATCAAATTAATATGTGACAAACAAAATAGGAAATAAATCTAATGTGTTTGTTGGAATCCTCCCCTTAGCCAGTAATTTCCTAGGAAATGCAATTTCTATTATGTCAACCAAATAATTTTGTCTAATTCCTAATAAATTAGTAAGGAAAAAAATCCCATGAAATGTAAATTTCCATGGGAAATAACTTCCCATGTGAACCAAAAGTATTTTGACACACAAGAGGTGTTACATTAATGATGTACTTTAAACAAAAATATCAATTATATTGAAATATAGAAGAATATAACTATAAAATTATAATTAAAATATAAATTTAAGTATCCATCTTGTTCTGGTCAATTTTGGAGCGGATCAATCTCAGGTTGGGTCTCGTCAATTTGGTTCTCGGGTTGGTCTCATGTCTTCTTATTCAGGTGGGGTCGGATTTACCAGGTCTAAAATATAGCTAACTAATAGTTTGCGTGAAATTAGAAATTTTATAGACAAAAAAATATGTTGTGGTAATTTTGACAAAAAAGAAAACCATATTAATGGAATACAAGCAAACAACACTCACATTTTTAAAGAGAAATATAAACTTTATTGATTATAAATCACACCAGTTCCACTTTACATGCTAATATAACATAGTCTTGAAATTAAAAACAAAAGAGAAAATTCCAATATAATTTTTCTTCAGTGTAACCACAGTGACAATAAATGAGATTTCACTATACGGTATAAATCCGGTTTGGAGAAAATATCAAAAGTGATACGACATACGAATTATATGATAATGGTATTCGAACTCAATAATGTTTGTTATTGTCGTTTGAATAAATAATAAATTGCTTTTTAGAAATAATAAATCGTTTATTCACTTAAGCACAAATGTATATAAAGCTAGTGTAGAAAGAGTTTCTTTTTTTGGTAAATGAAAAAATATATATCACCAAACATGGCTTACACACTCTACTCTAAAAAGATGACAACCCTTCTAGTAATGCTCCCCATCTAAAAAGAGTAGTCAATTACTCCCTCCGTCTTTTTTAATATGCATGTTTGCTTCTGCGCGCGGACCAAGGAAAAAGTGCAAAAGTAAGAGAGAAGGTTAGTAAAAGTAAGGAAAAAGTGAAGAAGGTCGAGAGAAGGAAAGAAAAAGTAGGAGAAAAGTGTAATAATTAGGTGGGTCAACCTTCCATCTATGGAAAAAGGTACAAAGGTAAGTGCATATTAAGAAAAAATGGAGGGAGTACAACTTAGCTCATCAATCCAATTCTGAATCTTAAAGAAAGCTTTTGAGTTCTAAATAAGAGAAAGCCTACCTCTAATGAAAACTTTAATTAAGGCTACGAAACTATTAATACTAGGTACACAATTACTCCATAAAGGTTTATTTCTTGTTGTCCAGATTGAGTACACAATAGCAGCAACAACAGCATACATCGCCTTCCTTTTTGCTTGTGACAGATTGCCTCTTTTTCTTATCCAATTCAAACATTCACTCAAAGTGCTCTAGTTCTTGTTGATGAATAGCCAGTCCATGCACCTCTTCCAAAGTAGCTTGCTAAATTCACATTGAAAAAGTAAGAGATCACAATTTTCAACATGATTTCCACATATAGCACAAATATCATCCATACAAACACCATACTTCTTAAGCCTTTTCTTGTTGATAGTCTTTGGTGTGCAGCTATCCATAGAATAAATCTATGTTTAGGGATACTAACCCTATTTCAAACCAATCTATCCCAAGTAACAGACCTATCCATGTCCTTTGCTTTCTTGTACAATTTACCAATTCAGTAAGTGGTACGAGGAGTTCGCAGCCAATCAGCATGTTGTAATTGGTTTTTCACCTTACACATATACTTCCAAACCCAACTTGCATCAATGCCGGGCCCGTACTGCCACCATTCTTCATCCTTGATGTATACTGTATTCACCCACAAGGTGTCCTTCTTCTCAGCAATATCCCAAATATGTCTTCCTACTGCTAAAACATTCCACATCTTGATATCTATTACATCCAAACCACCAAACTTCTTCTTACTACACACCTTTTTCCAATTAACATAACTAGGTTTTTTATGATACTTATTGCTTTGCCACAAGAAATTCCTACAAACCTGATTAATCATATCCAGAACAGAACTAGGAAGAATAAAATTTGTAACCAATAGTTACAAACACTCATAAGCACAGAGTTCACCAGTGGCAATCTCCCAGCAAAAGATAGAGTCTATGCTGCCATGATCTAATTCTATGAAGAATTTTATCCACCAGTTTATCACAATCATTAGTCTTTAATTTCCTCGTGTTTATGCTCCCAAATATTTGAAAGGCCTCTTTCCTTTGTTGAAACCAGAGAGCCTATGTATTCTACTAATATCTTGCTCTTTCATGCTCACTTGGAAGATTTCAGATTTACTCTTGTTAGCAGCTAATCCAGATGTCTTCTCAAACAAATGTAGCCCTTGTAACATGAGATAAACACTTCTGAAATATTCAGCTTCAACTATAAACTATTCAGCTTCAACTGTTCACATCTAGGGTGATAGTGAAAGTCTCATTTCAACACCTGATATTGAAGAATCTTTTTAAGTACTCCATGCACAACACAAAGATAAGAGGCGATACATGGTCTCCCTGTCTTAATCCTCTCTTGGCTTCAAATAAATCAGTGCATGATCCATTAAATAGCAGTGAATATGTTGTTGTAGTTAAGCATTCCATCAATATCTGAATGAATCAATGAGGAAAATTAAGAGTTGCTAACAAGTCTGCAACAAATTTACACTCAATAATGTCATGAGCTTCGAAGATCTACCTTCATTAAACAACTTCTAGTTGTTCTTTCCTTGTGTAATGTCTAATGAGATCTTGACATACCAGTATATTGTCTATTATATTCCTCCTAGCAACAAAAGCACTTTGACTTTGAATAACCAGTCCAAGCAAAACTCTTCTTAATGTGTAGATAAGCTTGGATATAGTCTTGTAAATTACTGTGCAACATGCTATAGGTCTGTAATCTCCAACTTGAGTAGGACATTTTATTTTAGGGATCAAAGTGATTGTTGTTGTATTCATTGCCTTTAGCATTTTTCCAGAATTGAAGAATTCTTTAATAGCCTCCATAACATCCCTTCCAAGAACTTCCCAAGCACTCTTGAAGAAGCTGCTTCCATATCCATTTATTCCAGGTGACTTGTCAATAGGAATAGACCAAAGAGCATCTTTGATTTCTTCATCTGTAAAGTCAAAGGACAATAGGGAGTGTTGACTATCAAGCAAGACAGGGCCTTGCTGGATAATCCTATTTTTTACAGGGGTTAGAAACTCCTTTTATCGCTTACAAAGTTATTGAAATGAGTTACAGATCTATTCTTAACATTCTCATAATCATATTCCCATTCATTATTGCTATTCATTATAATATTAATTCTATTTTCTGGGTTATGATCTTAATACTATTATGAAATAGTCTAGTGTTTCTATCTCCATCAGTTATCCAATCCCCCTTAGATTTATGATTCAAAAAAGAGACATAATTCACCTGAGCCTCCTTTAGTTTCTGAGCAGCAAAATATTCTTAATGAGCCAAAAGAGTGTTACTAGGGTCCAGGTGCAGCTTTTCTTGACAGCTTTTGAACTCAGATAAAGCCTGAAGATGAACTTCTTGTACATCACCAAAACTATCCTTATTCAACCTCTTCAAATCACTCTTCAGGTTCTTCATCTTTTGCCACAATTGATACATGTTGAAACCTCTAATCTGTTGAAGCCAACACCCTTCCACAATTCCAATGAATTGGTCATTCTTACTCCACATAGAGAAATATCTAAAAGGTATCTTGCCTTGTGTAGTTTCATAACATTTAACTAAACAAGGTGAGTGATCAAAATAGCCTTCAAGTAAAAACATTACTTTTGCATTTTGAAATAAGGATAACCAGCTTGTATTAGCCACCACTTTATCCAACTTTGCTAAAAATATGTCTTTATTATCTTGTTTGTTATTCCATGTATAGAGTCTCCCCGTAAATTTAACATCCTCTAAGTTTTAGAAATTTAAGCAATTCTGAAACTGCTCACTCTCATTTCTTGTCACTACAACCCCTATTCTTTCATTACTATGAAGAACATTATTGGAATCTCCCATCATTGCCCATGGTCCGGTTAAGCTACCACCAATACTCTTCAAATCCTCCCATAGAGTGTCTCTTCTAGCTTTATCATTATGAGCATAAATTATAGAGCAAGCAAAAGAACTTTTATATTTAATAGAGCGAGCTTATAATATAATGTACTAGTTTTATATGCACGCGATGCGTGCGCAAGTATTCAAAAAGATAGATAATGACAAAATTACATATAATAACATGAAATATTATATAAGAATAAAATATTCACAAAGTTTGTAAAGAAAATGGCTACATATCAGTTTAAAATAGTGCATTAGCAAGTGTGAAAATTCATATGATACAATAAGCAAAAAATATGGAGAAAGTACAAAATCGAAACTAATATTCACGTAAGAGAGTAAGAAAATAAGAAAATCCCCCCTAAAATCAAAGAAATTAAATAAAATTGAGACCTAGCAAGAAAAGTAAAATCCAATAACACACTGATTTGTTAGTCTATGAAATTTAGAGAATCTTAATCTTATAAACACATTGTAGATTGTACTACACCATCTTAATCTTATTTTTTACGCTTCCTTGGCAATTAAAGAAGAACATCGAACCAATAAAATTGACCATTGAACTAAATCCTTCAGTAGCTACTTGTTTTTCGTAACTCTTAAATCCTTCAATAACAACCTACATATAAATCAATTGAATGCGCCAAAAAACATATCGATCAAAATTTTTGTAATACATAATTATTGTTAGAATATTAAACACCTAAACAGAGAATTAAATAAAACTACCCGCTATCTAAATTGGGGTAATAAATGAAACAACAAAGAATTACCTCAACACTGTTCCAAAACCATGACCAACCAACAACAGCAACTCTCGTAATCAATCAGTAATGCTCCAAAACCCATTTCTAATCATTCAGCCAATTTCATAATTAATCAACAATGCCCCTCAATCTTATCCCCAATAAGTAAATACCCCCAACATTTTATCAAAGCAAAACTAGTTAAGGATTAAACCAAGTTCAATCAACCTCATCAACAACACCAATTATACCTCCATTTTTTCAATGAAATCCCTCCTTAAATCATTTTAAAATGATCCACCTATTTATGAGACTATTCTAGATACCGAATGATTTCGGTTATTTATTGATATATGCATTGAGTTCCCTGTTTGTAGGAGAATTTTTTCTTCTTTTTTCTTAGTTTTGGTTAGTGGTTTTGCTAATAATTAGTCGTGGTAAGAGTTGAGGGTATTGTTTTTCTTTTTTCTTTTTTCTTACTGTTGGTTAGTGGTTTTGCTAATGATCAGTTGATCAGTACATAATCTAATATCAACATGAAAAGCATGAGAATCCCAAGCAATTATGATCCTACCTCTACCATTCCAAGGTAAATTGGTGGTAATGTTCCACCCTAGACACAAATTAAGATACAAGGCTCCAAGTTTTTGAGTCTTGATCTTTGTTCCAAGAAGGCAAAATAGCTTAACTTGCTGCACTGCTTAGAGTTTTAACTTCTTTCTGGTTTTTAAGCTATTTAGCTCCCTGACATTCCAACACAAGATATTATCCATGGTTGTCATGGGTTGTCATCCCCTTGTCAACCATTTCCAAGATTTCCTTCTATGTGACTACATGATCCTCCTCTTGTATACTTTCCTGCCTCAGCACTTCAAACTGGTTTTTATTCATATTCTACCAATTGTTTTCAATAAAACCATGCTCATTAACAAACGAAACACATTCAGGGTATTAATTGACACGGTCGTTGCACGTGCCAAATTAAATACCTAACCTAGCCTAATATAAGGCAAGAAAGGGTTGAATCCACGAGAAAGCAAGGTTTAGTCAAGGTTTAAATGTGATTTAGCGAGCTAAGCCTATTTTTGGGGGGTTTTGAGATTAATGATCAACTAAGAAATTAGGAACTAAGTAACTAGCAAATAGACTAAATGATTCGAATTAAACTATATTAAGAGGACACTAGGGATAGGGGATTCACGAGATAACAATTAATTAACCAAATTGTCAAGCCAAGTCACTCAAATGTTTCCTAATTACTCTCTCGAGCTAATTAGGAGGAACTAATCAACCAATTTTACCTATTCTTATGGTAAAATTAGTCAACCACGTATTTCCACAACTCATAGTGATTCAATTGAGGTCCTAGGTTGTCAATCACTTATTCTCATGGTGAAGTCATCCTAAAATCTAGCCAAAGGCCTATATAAGATTTCATTTCTCAATCCTTCATCTTAGATTTCCATAACAAGTCAAATGATGATCAATCAAATAAACAAGGCAATGAAATTAACTAGACAACATAATCTCACCCAAATCACACCCCCAAGCTTGACTTTCAAGGTCAACTCATGATTAGCAAGGTCATCCCCTTCCCCTATCTACTAATCTACTCACTAGCCATGGAAAGGAATAAATAAATGCTTGAAGCAACAATGGTGAAGCAACAATGGCGAAAATCATATTTAATAAGCTAATCATCAACTAATTACTATTAATCAATACTAAAGCAAGGTAAAACAAGTATAAAAGTAAATCAAGAGAAGAGATAAAAGAAATACTCAAAGATGGATGGAAATCAAATGCTAAACTCCATTAAAATAGCTTCAATCTTCAACTTTAAACTTTTAGATCTAGTTTCTCTCTCTAAACATTCAACTTCTTTCTCTACTCTCTCTCTCTCTCTAATTAAAGGTAATTAAAATCTGAAAATGTCATTCATTATTATAAGATTGGGTTTAAATACCCCTAAAGTACTAAGGGCAAAGCCATAAAACACAAAATCAAAACCGTCCAAAAAAAACGAAACAAAACCGATATCGACTGAAATATACCGAAATAGCAATGGAGCGACCCGCTCCAAGGTCACTCCAGCCATGCTCCAACTTGTTGCTTCCCTGCTTTGATTTCTGGGCTATGGAGCGATCGTTCCTTACAAATGGAGCAAGTGCTCCCCTGTTCTTTACCATTTCACATGCCCAAGCAACCAAGACTTGAAATGAGGTTAGATAAAGGGGATGGGGGATGCAAATGCTCTAAAAACTAACGCAAAACATAAAATCATGAAAAAGGGTGTAAAAGGGAAAGAAAAGGGAACTACATGGCGTAAAATGCAACTATATGACCTAAAACTAATCCTAATTAATGGGTCTAAAACCCACTTATCAAATTCCCCCAAACTTGCAAATTGCTTGTCCTCAAGCAATCAACAACCCCAAGCAAACTAATGCATCCACTAAGTCTAAAAAGAGCATCACAAAGTCGAGGTCCTCATCTCATAATAGGTGTCAAGGCAAAGGGAAACCCGACCATCTTTCAAAGCTTATAGCCGTCCATCCTTATCCATGAGTTAGGGGTCAAAAGGGTGGTCTAAACTAATGTGCAATAGAATTGATCGTCCTAGAGGTCCCTCAACTATCACACACGCCCTCATTGATCCTAAGTGAAACATTCCCTACAAAATGGAAAACTCGCTCAACCTTATACCGATCACGCCCCATAAGCTGACAAGATCCCTCAAGCTAGCCTACTTATTCACTAGTTAACTCTCTTTTTTGTTGCAAGGGCCCTAGACTACCTGTAACACCCCTGATAAAATAAATAATAAAATAATGAACAGTAGCGGAATTACTGTTGATCGGAGTGTCACTTGCTAAGCTCAAACATAGGTGTCTAATTCTATTAATAAAGAAATCATTCTCCAAAGTGAGGTCATAAGCCTCTTACAAACCCAAGTCATCATAATGATGAAGTCCTGAAATGATAATAAGTAGAACATGATAATAAATGACGAAATAAAATCATGAGCATAAACTCTATCTCTCTCTCTAGCCCATTAAACCACCCAAATCATCAGCTTTCTTCACCTGCAAAATATATATAATGGGGTCCACAATCAGTGGGGAGCAACTAGCAGTCCTCCTAGGTTAAGTATGATTTAATAAGCTAATTTCAATAAACAACATCAATTATAGTATCCATAGCTTAGTCACATAATGGCATAAATATCAACCATAACATTATAATTCAACATAAACTCCTTTAAAATACCATTGTACTCAATTTAATCATTAATATCAAAAATAGACTCATTTTCCAAATCCAATACCTTTCCATAGTAATGAATCAATACTTCGCACAACATCATAACCATCACATCAAAAATGTTAAGGGGAGAACTGAACGTGAGCGGATGGGTGTACACCCAGCTCAGCATACAACCACCCACTTCCAACCATGGTTATAGTATTAGGATACACACACCCAGCTCAGCATGCGATCACACCTATGTCTAAGTTCAACAACGAGAACCCCAGTGCTAGTTTTCAACGCACCCAGCTCAATGCGCCGTACCCAGCTCAGTAAAACCTAACACGGGACGACGACTAAAAACCATGTGGACTTGCATACCCAGCTCAGTACGTAAGTTAATCCCTGGTGCCTAGCTCGGTACCAAAGTGACAGTTCATATTAAGGACCCAGCTCAGCCCATAGGATTTCTCCACCTCATCCAAAACAAACCAATGTACCCAGCTTAGTACAAGGTTTTGACTCAATAAAATATAATTTCAACAACTCTATGTACCCAGCTCAGTACAAGAGCAAAAATCATATCAGCATTACTTTGTACCCAGCACAACACAAAGTAAAAATCATCTCAAAACAGTACCTTGTACCCAGCACAGTACAAGATAAAAATCATCTCAAAACACACTTTGTACCCAACACAGTACAAAGTAAAAATCCTTTCAACAATAGGATAAAACCATATAATAGTGATAATAAACATGAGGTTCTAGTAAAATGATATTTAAAATCTGAAATACACAAATGTTGATTTATTGGCATAAGTGGAACGAATCCGACTTAATATCAATTCGACATCATTTGGTTTGAAGATATATAATGTGGAATATTATATTAAATCTAACATATAAAAATCTTGTATTATTGCCATGAGTGGAACTAATCCAACTTAATGTCGACTTAACAACATTTGGTTTCAAAATATATAAGTTGAATATTATATTAAATCCAAAATACACAAACCTTGTATTATTGGCATAAGTGGAATTAATCCAACTTGATGTCAACTCAACAACATTGGTTTAAAAATATATAGTTTGAAACTAATATAAAAGTTCCAAGAAATCAAACGAATTTGTTTATTAATTATCAATTTACATATTTTAGCTTAATCAAAAACGAAAACAATAATTTTCCTTAAACTCTCTATAATAAAATCACTTCATAAAGTAAATTTAATCTCAAGTAACCTTTCAAAATGGTCTAAAAGTTGCTGCTATTTTTCTGAAAATACTAAGGATTTTCGGCAATTAGGTTTTTATTAAACAATAATTTTGAATTTAAACCATTAAATTATATAATAATAATCTAAATTGTTTTAAATCAATTTAGGCACGAAACAAGGAGGTTTTAGCTAAATATTATCAATTTTATTTTGATTAAAAAGGATAAACTAAAATTTATAGTTTTTCGAATAAACAATTTACTAACCGAAAAAAATAGTTCAATCTATTTACACAACAAGCCAAGTAATTTAATCAAGATCATAAAATAATTAATTTAAATAATAAATATCAGTAATTTAACTAATTTTAGTGCATATAGAAAATATTTCATAAAATAGATTTAATTTAAAACACAAAAATACTTTCGGTAATAATTGCACAATTAACAAATTAATTACCATAATTCAAATAAAATCATATCAACCAATTTTTAACATGCAAGAGCACATATGCATTCCAAATACATCATATTTTCGACATGCATACATATATATTCAATTAATATAATTTATACACTCAAATATACACATAAGTAATTCAAAACTCATAATTACTAATTAATTCATAATAAATCCGAAAATTCGAATATAATTCACATAAATTCACATATTCCATACCAAATAATAATATAAATATTTATACTATCATAGATATAATTTACTCTAATTAACTTAGTAATCAAAATTGAACTAGGATTAAAGCTAGTTACCTCAATTTCGGTGGAAAATAGAATAGGAATAATAAGAGAATAAGAGCTAAGATCCTTCCTCTTCAACAAGCTCTAAATCTACTGCTTCACCTCCTAAAATTATCCCAACCAAAAATTGGAATTAGAATTTGGAGTAGGAATTGGTAGAAATAAATAGGAAATTGATGAAAATAACATTGTAAATTCAATAATAATTTTTTCAAAGCTCAAAAATTGTTAAAAATTTATGGAGAGCAAGAAGATCAGTAGGAGAGGAGAGAGGGAAGCTCACGACAGCCAAAATGGTGGAAGGAGGTTGAGTAATGAATTTGCCCAAAACTTAGTTAAATAAAGGAATTTGCCCATAGGGTAAAAGGGCTACAAGTAGGGTCAAAGGAGGGGTTGCTTATGCAGGAAAAATGCTGAACTTGCCTCCAAAAATCAGTCCACATTCATTCAAGTGGTTCCCTTGGGATCCAAGGTCAAATTTTTAGGGAAATTCTCTTTGGTAGCCCCTAACTTTTACTTTCTCTCAGTGGTAACTTTTTATTTGGCATATTATCAGTGGTAGACCCTAACTACTATTAAAATTAAAACCATAGCATTAATTAGTGTTTAGCCGTTAAACTGCTGTTAAATTAGCCTTAAGCTAGTTGACCCTAGGTTAAATTAAACCCATACCCTGATCCCACTACGTAATTACTCCTTAAGCAAAAATATTACTTCTCCCAAAGTTCAAACTCCCTCCACTATCATAAACTATTCACCTTCCTCTTCTACATTCATCTCTGAATTCTTCCTCCATTAATAACGCAACAAAAATTTTACCTTCCACCCAAAATTATTATTTAAGTGAAAGATTATAATAGTTATATCGAAAAAAATATGGGATTGGTTTTTGATTGTCATCAAGAATTTTGGTGATAACTTGGGTTAATTTCGGGTCGTTTATAACATCTTCATTAGCCATCAATTTTTCATCTTCTAGGTACTTTTTTTGTTCTTGATTTCATTTTGATCACCTTCAAATACTTATAGACATTACTATGTAATCTGTTTCTGTAATGAACCCCCTTTTAATTTTTTTAATAATTTTGTTCTTATTTTTTTATTGAAATTTCTGTTTGACCTTCAGCTGCACCTTCATTTTTCTTCTCATGTCATCAAATTTTCAATTAATGTTGCCTAATTGATAGGTATCAATACCACCTTCAATAGTACCACCTCTAACGACATCTTCTTCCTCCATCCACCAAAATACATCACAAGATCTGCACTTGTCGTAAAGTCTTCGAGGATTTCTACTACTTTCAGAAATACGAACCTCTAGCATATTTGGGGGATCAAAATTACAAACCTTTATTTGCACGAATCTGAGTGTTCCATCCATGGTGACAGCAGTGGCATGCATGAAATTAGAGTTTATGTTTGAAGATGAACAAGTCATGGAATTAGGGTAGGAAGATAGAATGCAGTGAGGATGGTGAAAGGTTGTATTAATAACAATGGAAGGATGGAAAATAGAATGAGGGTGAAAGCTTGTTTTTATAGTAATGGAAGGAGGGAAATAGGTAGTGGGGTCAGGGTAAGGGTTTAATTTAATCTAGGATCAACTAGTTTAACACTAATTTAGTAACAGATTAATGGCTAAATACTAATTAATGCTACAATTTTAATTTTAATACTAGTTAGGGTCTACCACTGATAATATGCCAAACAAAAAGTTACCACTGAAATAAATTAAAAGTTAGGGGCTACCAAAGAGAATTTCCCAAATTTTTAAAGATAAAAGCCAAAAATGTAATTCTTTTGGAGTTTAAATAATTAAATATCACAAAAATCCGAAAATAAGCTTTTATTAACACAAAATCATATTTTTTTTAATTAAATAAAATATTATATTTTAAATTAATTAAATAAAATCATTTTTATCGTTTTTATCAAACAATTACGCAAAACCGGAGATAAATTGATTAAAAATCCAATCTTTGTAAATAATTTTCACAAAAATTATTTTGGCATCATATAAATAAATATAAAATTTGAATAAAGTTTAAACATGGTTTTCAATAATTATTTATTAAAAATAATATTTAATAGGTGAAAAATAGTAAAAACGGAAAGGAAATTAATTAAATAATGAAGGTTAAACGCGAAAAATTTAGAGTGAAATTTTGAGGTGTTACACTACCCCCTCACACGGTCCATCTCTCACTCAATAGTCATGTTTCCAAGGCATGGTACCGAGCACTAGATGTGAGACGCGATAAGAGGTTAAGGTAGCTCATACCAAAGGCATTGGAGCATCTCTAGAAGCCGAAATCATGGTTTTGTTTATAACAATAGGCTACTAGCCTTGTCGGCTCTAAAGTTCCACTTATTTGATCCAATTGGCCAAAGGGATCTTTTCCTTTTCATTTTTCCAATTTGTTTTGTTTCCTCTCTTTTTTAGCCTTGCATTTTATTGAGCTAGAAGGGTTCTCAAGGTCACTAAAGGACTTATCCAAGGTCAAAGGAGAGAGAAAAGACTTTTAATAGGGAAATAGTGACACTAATTCACGCTAAAGGCAAGTCTCGGACAATCGAGGGGTCTATTCGTAACAAGACCTAGGCATCCAAGCTTAAAGCACCCCTAATACTCCTAACGAGCACATAAGTCACTCAAGCTACTACACCTCTACTCAAAAGCCAAGTTTCCAGCCTCTAACCTCTAAAATCGTCATATAGAGTCATTACTTGACTAAGTGATGCAAAATCTTTTTGCTATTTTTGAAATTTTTCTTATTACCCTATATGCAACCTAAATGCAACCTAAAAGGAAAATAAAAAAACTAAAATTCCCTCTCCCCAAGCTTATATGAAGTGTTGTTCTCAATGCTTCAAACAAGTCAAAAAGGCGAGGGAAGCGGGGGAAAGAAAAGAAAGGAAAATAGAAAGAAAAACTAAGAAAGGAAAAAGGGGGTGGGGGGGGAGAAAAGAAAGGTAAATATAAAGAAAAATAAGAAAGAAAAAGGGGAAAACTATTTACAAAGAGGAATTGAGGTGTCTAGTAATCACACCTCAACAATCGCAACGACTTGTTATATGCGACCGCGCAAAATTCCAAAAAGAGCAAATAGGCAATAGCAAGAAGCCAAGCATGCACAAAGTAATACATTACTATATGCCTAAATGGGGAGAAAAGCAAAAGGTGGGGGAATGAAAACAAAAATGAAGAAATTAAGAAGAATGAAAACCAAAATAAAAAGAAGAAAAAGAAAAGGAACAAAAACTATCACTACTATACACCTTTGCTCTCATGGAGTCAACAAGAACATCCGGAGGGCCAAGAGAGATGGGAGACTCCTTGAGTGGTTGTGATTTGGGAACAAATGGAAAAGAAATAGGGAAAGAAGGAATATGGTGAAGCCTCCTCGGTAAAAGGGATGTGAGGGGTCGAATGGGAACAACTCCCACACTTAAAACCTCCCTCACATCACATAATTTCTCTACATTGGCTCTTTCACATGCTCCCTCAACCACGTATTTCTCTCCTTGTTCATCATTGACATTTTCAACAACAAGAAAAATCTCTTCTCTCACAAGGGAATCATGGTCATCGAATGATTGAGGTGGGATGGAAGAAAAGTGAAATTGGAGTCAATCGGGGAAGAAGGGGTAAAAAGGGAATCAAGGGATTCACAAATATCTTCACAATCCTCACCTTCCTCCTCGTGAATTGGTTTTTCGTTCTCATCATCACTACTCCAAATTGGGTTTGACTCATCCTCATCATCACTACTCCAATATCCATGAACATAAGGCACATGAGTCTCCCTAGATGCATTTTCGTCCTCTTCATAGGAAGAATCACCATCATCCTCAATCAAAGAGTTAGATTCGTAGACATCATTTTCACCCTCTTTTTCCTTTTCATCTCTACTCGACTCTTGACGCTCATTCTCACATCCTTGAAACCGCTCTAGGGAATCTTCCTTCCACCTAGATTCAAAAGAGTCACGTCTCCTCACCAACTTCTTGATTTGATCAAATAACTCACATTATTGCTCTCCTCCATTCTCATAATACTTGAGCTCCTCAAAACTAGATTCAATAAGATTATCATATTCGACAAGCATTTAAGGAATAAAATCATGAAATTTTGAATCAAGTAAAAATTTGCTTTGGTTATCAACAAGGGGAGAAACATCATTATAAGACCCAACATTAACCACATGACAATACATATCATCACAAATAGAAGAAGGAGGGGGAGTATCATGACTTGGCATGTGAAATTGAATTGCTAACAAAAGAGATTTCATTGTGATTAACTCAATCATTAGATAAATAAGAATCATAATTCATAGAATGCATTTCATCACAACTAGGAGAAAGAGGTGGAGGCATACCTTGGTCCGGTTGAACTAACCTAAGATTCGTGCCCATGTCCCACTCATACGTGCCTTGAGCTAGCCAAATGTAATAATCCCAAGCTTCATTCAAGGAAAGAGATTGGAATTCTCCATGATGCATATCCTCAACCACGCATCGAGTCAAATCATTCAAACCGGCATAGATTACTTCACAAATCTCCCATAGCTCACAACTATAGTTGATTCGAAGAGAATATTTCACCCTAGTGTAATACCTCCAAAATGACTCGTTCTCGAATTGATGAATCGAGAAACTTGCCATTCTTGAAAATGTGCCCTGAGATGTAATCGCTTACAAAACCATAGTTAAGCAAGGGGTTAGAAATAACAAGAATTTCATCATTAGATGGGGAAGGAAAAAGAAAAGGAGAAAAGAAGGATAAGAGGTGACTTAGACTCGAAAATCGACATCCAAATCAATGTAATCCGTTGCTTCCCGGCAACGGTGCCAAAATTTGACACGGTCGTTGCACGTGCCAAATTAAATACCTAAATTAGCCTAATATAGGGCAAGAAAGGGTCAAATCCACGAGGAAGCAAGGTTTAGTAAAGGTTTGAATGTGATTTAGCGAGCTAAGCCTATTTTTGGGGGTTTTTGAGATTAATGATCAACTAAGAAATTAGGAACTAAGTAACTAACAAATAGACTGAATGATTCGAATTAAACTATATTAAGAGGACACTAGGGATAAGGGAGTCACGAGGTAACAATTAATTACCCAAATTGTCAAGTCAAGGGGATTCATTAGGGTCGATTAGGGGACTAAGTCACTCAAATGTTTCCTAATTACTCTCTCGAGCTAATTAGAAGGACCTAATCAACCAATTTTACCTATTCTCATGGTAAAATTAGTCAACCACGTATTTCCACAACTCATAGCGATTCAATTGAGGTCCTACGAAGTCAATCACCTATTCTCATGGTGAAGTCATCCTAAAATCTAGCTAAAGGTCTATCTAAGGTTTCATTTCTCAATCCTTCACTTTAGATTTCCATAACAAGTTCAAATGGTGATCAATCACATAAACAAGGCAATGAAATTAGCTAGAAACCACAAACTCACCCAAATCACACCCCTAGCTTGACTTTCAAGGTCAACTCATGATTAGCAAGGTCATCCCCTTCCCCTAGCTACTAATCTACTCACTAGCCATGGAAAGGAATAAATAAAAAGCTTGAATCAACAATGGTGAAAATCATATTTAATAATGTAATCATCAACTAATTACTACTAATCAATACTAAAGCAAGGTAAAACAAGTATAAAAGTAAATAAAGAGAATAGATAGAAGAAATACTCAAAGATGGATGGAAATCAAATGCAAAACTCCATTAAAATAGTTTCAATCTTCAACTTTAAACTTTAGATCTAGTTTCTCTCTTTAAACATTCAACTCTCTCTCTACTCTCTCTAATTAAAGCTAATTAAAATCTGAAAATAAGCTAAGTTCATTCATTATTACAAAATTGGGTTTAAATACCCCCGAAGTACTAAGGGCAAAGCCACAAAACACAAAACCGAAACCGTCCAAAAAAACCGAAACAAACCGAAATCGACTGAAACTGACTGAAACCGACCTAAATAGCAATGGAGCGCCCGCTCCTAGGTCGCTCCAGCCCCGCTCCAACTTGCTGCTTCCCTGCTCTGATTTTTGGGCTACGGAGTTGTCTCTCCATAGCAAATGGAGCGACCGCTCCCCCTGTTCGTGAGCATTTCAACATGTCTAAGCAAGCAAGACTTGAAAGGAGGTTAGATAAAGGGGAAGGGGGAGGTAAATGCTTTAAAAACTAACGCAAAACATAAAAATCATGAAAAAGGGTGTAAAAGGGAAAGAAAAGGGAACTACATGGCGTAAAATGCAACTATATGACCTAAAACTAATCCTAATTAATGGGTCTAAAACCCACTTATCATTGATCTATTTGAACTTCAACCATAACCCTAGCAAACAATAGCCTATCTCTTCTTTCAGTTGTCTGATCTACTTGTAAGAATTTTCCTATTGATTGCACAATGTTGCCTAAACTTCTTTCACCCCTATACTTGATGTTCAGTTTTGACAACTTAATCCAGATTGGCACCTGTTTAATAGTTTGGTCACATACATTAGTGTCCTCATCCTAAGGTTTCAATTACTGGTTTGGAATCAAAGCTAAAAATTCCATTCAAAGCCATATCCCTACCTCCCATGTCCTGAAACCTCACCAGAAAGCATCCTCTTCCAACTTGAGCAACTTTATCTATGCCCATTTTCCCCCAAACTCTTCTAATATATCCTTCAATTACATGGAACGGAGGATTCGCACCAACAACAAAGCAAGTTAGAGAAGATGTCCAGTAGTCTATTTTTGCAGCAACATCCTCAATCTCTATTTTAGGCAAAGAATCAATCACATCATTTTCAATCAGATTATTATCCTCTTCAATCACATTCAAAACAGTTGGGACACTTGTTCCATTTTTCATTTCTACACTCACAGCTGAGCCAAATATAATATTTTTGCTAGGATCAGTAAGAGCAAACTTACCTCTAGTGTTCAAAGTTGTTGAATCTGGGTTTGATTTCAGAGCTGAAACCCATTCAAAAAACCTTCCAGCTCTTGGGTTGATTTCATCTCCTTATGAGTGAACAACAGGTGTGACAAGACTATCTTCCTCTTCACTCGAAATTTCAATATCTGAAATTAACTCCTCATCCACAAATTCCTTCTCTACCTGAATCTTCTTCAAACTGCCATTCAATGTATCTCCTTTTCCAGCCTTTTGTGGGCTTATACTTTTGCCCTTATTCTATAGCTTTTTGTGTAGAAAGAGTTGGTTTACTATAAAATGGTATTAGATTAAACATTAACGTCAGACCAGCCTAATAAACTTATTAGAAGCCCAATTACGCACGCCACACGCTAAGCAGTCAAGACAAATTCATTTTTTTAACTTTTCGACCGAAAACCTTAACTTCTCCGTTTTTATAACTTTTCAACCTAAAACCTTAAATTTTTACATAAAAATGCATAACTAATACTACCACATCTGTGGTATTAATATTAACAAATAGGCTAAAGATGTTAACTTTTAAACTTAAAAACTTAACTTTTGAACCTAAAACCTTCAACTTTAAAATATTGATATAAGTTATTTGTTTAACAAATCGACTATAATTATCAACTTTTAAACCTTGAAACTTAATTTTTAAATCCAAATATCAACTTTGGAATATACATATATTGTAACAGCCCGTTCTCCCGAGCTGCTAGCTTAACACCCTTAGCAATCTCACACTTCAATGAACATGGAATCCATAATAATAAGTAATAGTTTAGATGAAATATGCAGCGGAAACAACCTTTAAAACACGATCCTGGACCTGTGGGTTATGGGCCCACAAAATAATATCCTTTATATAATACTTTAATTACAGAGTCATTCGATCTCAATCCCAAAATAAAGGAATTAAATTACAACATAACTCATTGTAACAGACTCCTCATATACAAACTTAAATCTCATAACTTTAACCCATAATATACATCTGAATCATAACTTTGCTCTAGATTCGTCTCCGAGATTCCAACATTAACTCCTGCAAATAAGAAGGAATAGAAAACAAAGAAAACATCCAAAATGAGTGGAAAACTTGTAACTCTTACTTCAGCCCGTTAAAAACATTTTCATTTCAAATCGTTTTATCACTTTGAAAATGATAATCATTCTTGTAAATGTATACGACTGGCATAGCTCAATCCCCTTACATAAATAGCTGGCAAGTACAGGCTTTGGACACAATTTATTTTAGTTTATACTTCACTTATCACTTACACAATACGACCACACCGGTCCACACTATAACCATTTCAATTTATTATTTAGCTCCTCCACATGTACCTTGCCCACTTTTCATTTCAGTTCACAAACTAGCCAGCCAAAACAAATATTATTGATAATCAACCAAAACACAGTTTCAATAACAACAACACATTCATATCTATGGCCATAGTACAAACTACTTCATCAAAATAGAAGTACAAAACACATGGGCATGAAATAGATTTTGCTTAACATAAAAGTTACCTTAACCGCTTAATCCTTTCTTAGATCGATATATCATACTTCGAGAACTCTATAGTTCTATTAGCTCTCTTGAACTCCATAATCAATGTCCTAAAACATCCACCTCATAACAAAAACAACAATAGATATCAATAACCATTGACTACTAGTTTCATACCTCGGTAAAATCAAACTTAATATGATTCCTATTACCTCTGAGTAACGAAATAAACATGTCTCACCAATATAACCTTCCTACAGCTTCCCCTGAGTAAGTAAGGTGCTAAGGATTAGTTTAAACAAGCTTTAGAACATGAATAGGTAAGCTAAACACAAGAGGATGCAAAGCTGTACTTACAGCATCCTGTTTGATGTTTCTATGGAGTTTTCTATACCTTTCCAAGGCTTTAAGGCTTGAAAAAAGGCTTGAACAGATAAATATGGATGTCTAGAAGAGATATATATAAGAAAAGGTAGGTGTTTTTGAAGAAGAATTGGGTGAAAAGAACCGAAAACCCAAAACTGCTATTTATAGCAGGTAAATGGCGGTACCCTTAGGGGAGGAAAACGTCTTCTGGGTAAGGTCGATTTCATGGAGTTTCTGGGTGATTCTTGCTTGAGGTGTTAGCTTGATGTGTTGGCTTTCATTCACCCAAAGGGTTTTAAGAGATTGACACCCAAGTAGCTGCTAAGCAGCCTTCTCTGAGCAAAGGTGTGAGCTGTACTTTCAGCTGGACAGGTTTTACTAACTAAGGAACTTACCCTATTTAGCCACGTAATTCTTGGGAATAAATGACCATTATAACCTTAAGGCATCCCAAGCATGTTATATATCAAGTTTGGTTAGGTTCTAAGCTCGGATTCAACCCCGAAAGGCTCTTTAACTGGAAGTTCGTTGCTACCCGATAAAACGATCTCCATACGATTTTCACAATCTTAATGAATAAGGCTCTTAAGGACCTTCTAACCTATTTATTGGTTTCCAAAATCTTCCTAACCAATAAGAATGATAGATCTTACCCACTTTTGTCCTCATATGGTGTTGGAGAGTATTCTAATCTACTTTAAGCACTAAAACCAATTGGAACTTAACATAACTGACAATCCAAGTAACTCTCTTCACCGAAATACTTTAGAATCCTATTTAAATAACTTAATATAATTACTTTAAACCCAAGCTGCTTAAAATTCCGGCTGTTACATATATAATACATAATAAATCTTAACTATTAGACAAAAAACTTTAACTTATAAGCAAAAAGTATTATATTTTCACTCTAAAACATTAACTTTAATTAGAAATTGCAAACGGGTTATGATATTAACAAATGGGTTACAAACCTTAACTTTTGAACCTAAACCGTCAACTATTGAAACTGCAAGACGCCCTTGAACAGGAAGAGGAAAGACGTACATTTGTGATCCGTTCTAAATAGGCTATTGAACTGATCTTACGTTAAGTTTATAAAATTGTCTTTTACAAAATTTGACACAGAGAAACAGCATCATATACAAATATATAATCAACCCACAGAATCCCAAAGGAATAAATTTACAGTAAGACTTGGAAGAGTTATTTGTCAGTATGGATAACAGATTATAAAAGGGCATCCAGAAAAAAAGGGAGGAATCATAGATATTCGACTTTAGGTCAGCAAACTATGTTCCAACACGAAAGACCTCTGTGATGCCACTTTTTCGCATGTTTTCTTGTAGGTACAAATGGGAAGGTGCCACATCTGCATGGAGTATATCATTTCATCATGTGCTCTCCTCCTGATTTCGTTGTTCACATGCAAATTAATCAAGCAAAAACAACAAAAGTCATATCCATGTGCCTTCTCCCATTGGATGTAGGAATATGAGCTGTATTAACTGTCAACTAGCTTGTGTAATATGGATATGGATATGTATATTTTGGGAGTTAAGCCAAAGTTTTTCACAATCTTCGGTTTTAGTCTTTGACCTCCTCGAGTCAAGGCGTAGAGAATATTATGGTATGGGGCTCATACTGATTGGATTTGTAAAATTATAGTGTGAAAAACTGAAAATAGGGTGCCGATCCGAGAGACCAAGTTCTATGATTTTTGTAAATACATTGTAGTTTTGGATTTTTACGAAATCTATTTAAGGTCCGTTGTTTGTAACTTACTTCCTTTGTTTCTAAATTAGTAACACACTTCGTGTTCTTACATTTGTCAATGCGTTATTTTAACCTTAATATCTACAATTATCGATAAGTAAAAATTATAAAAAGTTAATATTGAAAAAATTCATATTGAGACGAATCTAACAAGATCTTATATGACTATGTTTTTCCTAAAATGTAAATCACCAAATCTAATTAAAGTCTAAAATGTGAATAGTAAACATTATACAAATGTGTAAACTTATTTAGAAACGAAGGAAATATTTTTGTTTATATGAAATTATGTAACTTAATATGAACTT
Source organism: Patellifolia procumbens (assembly GCA_947645195.1). Classification (NCBI taxonomy): domain Eukaryota; kingdom Viridiplantae; phylum Streptophyta; class Magnoliopsida; order Caryophyllales; family Amaranthaceae; genus Patellifolia; species Patellifolia procumbens. The sequence continues at coordinate 87,789 of CANSGD010000324.1, forward strand.
ATCTGAAATTATCTGGTCCTTATTCGACCTTATTCGAGCTTATTATTATTATTATTATTATTATTATTATTATTATTATTATTATAATATTTATTATTATTATTATTATTATTATTAATTATTATTATTGTTTATTATTAAGATTGTTTATTATTATCATTATTTATACTATTATCATTATCATTCTTATCTCTACTATAATAATTATTATTATTACTATTTTTCTTATTATCTTTTTAATTTTTATTATCATTAATACTACTACTATTATTATATTACTATTATTCAAATTATTTTATTATTACTATTATATTACTATAATAATTTTTTATTATTGGTTTATAAGATGCATATCAATAGATACAAGAAGAACCACCAACTACAATAGTTTAATGTTCATTTACAAACGACAAGGCATAAAAATCGGTAACCTTATTCATGTAGACGAATAAAATTTTCAAGCAACAAGCAACGATGATACCAAATGAAAATAATAATAATAATAAATATTATATAATAAATACTAATTATTATAATAATAATGTTGTCAAAAAAATAATAATAATAAGAATGTTATTATATAAAAATATATAAGAACCTTATTAGACCTTATTAAACCTTATTAGACCTTATTAGACCTTATTCGACCTTATTAGACCTTATAAGACCTTATTCGACCTTATTAGACCTTATTCGACCTTATTAGGCCTTATAAGACCTTATTCGACCTTATTAGACCTTATCTGAATTTATCTTAACTTATATTATCTGAATCTATCTGAACTTATAAGGACTGAAAATAAGTTGAAAAGAACGGACTCTTAACCTTCTTTTGTGTTGTAAATATAAGCAAAATATAGTCATGAGATATATTATTAGACTTTCGCGATTAAAAATTTTAGATTAACTAACTTTTATTAAAGAATAAATCTTAGCTAAAACAGTCTTAGTAAACCCAATCAGCAACCAGAGCAAACACTTATGGAAGGGGAGAGAGAAACACAAAGAAATGGGGAGCTCGGAAGCATTGAAAGAGGAATGAAAAAGTAACGTTAAGAGAAGAAGAAGAAATATGTCCTTGACAATTTCCGCAATTACTAAATATAAATAGGAATATAATTATAGACATTATAAGTTAATTGTTTATTAATCGTATTTACATTCTAGAGAATAAATGTCGATTAGTAGGCCAATATATTTGGGCTTACAGCTAGACTAATTAATCCTATGAGGTCACACTTTATAACACTGATTAAAAGAGAATTAAAAGCCCGAGGTAGGCCTATAGTGGAAGCGCCAATTAATAGGATTAGGGTTTCCTCAAGTTAACCTAATCCAAGGAGAACTAGGGTTTCTACTTGAAGGATTAGGAGTGTTTATTCCTCCCTATATATATGATATATGATATATGATTTATGGGTGAAGGAAACACACACAAGAAGAAAAATTAAGAGTAACTTTTACCGTACAATTGAGAAAATAAATTCTCTCATCTTAAAAGGGTTTTGGCGCAACATCCCTTAAAGGTAAAAGATTGAAATTGTTTATCCTTCCGTTCTAGTAGACGTGGGAGTTTACACCAGTTTTCGTGGACTTGAAGTCCTTTATCTCTAAAAGTGTTCAGTTCGTTGGTTATGCATTGAAGTATTTGTTCCCGTTTACTAGTTGAAGTCACACATCAAAGGTTGTTTACCTAAACCCTAATTATATATTGATACATATTAACCTGTGCATGCAATCTTATCATAGATGTTAGGAAAGTTGTTTCCGAAATTTCGTATCGCATCTATGAGTTCCTACAATGGTATCAGTTTAGCGTAGTGCATATGTTAATGTGTTCATGTTTGTGATACTAAATTTATTATTTTTATTCAATTGGGGAGGATTTGAATATGAGTTAAGTTGGATAATTAAAATTGTGATTTTATTAGATTGGATTATATATTCATATTTTCACAAAATCTTAATTTAAAGGGAAATGAGTTTTTTTTTTTTTTTGGGGGGGAGGGGCGAGGGATTACGTTCTTCGTTTTCAAGGGTTTGGTTGAAAATTTTGTTTCAAAATTAAACAATTTGTTTCACAGATTTTGTAAAACAAAATTAGGGCTTTGTTTCCTTTAGATTTGAATTGCAAATCATGTACTTAATTGTTGTTTTCATTTCAAAATTAAAGAAATTGGTTAGAAACAATTAAAACCCCTAGTTTTTCCCCAAATAAATTGAGTTGGGTGTTAAATGGGGATTAATATTCCAGTTTGTTTTAAAATTTTTGATTTAATGAAATTATAAAAATGTGTTTTTGTGCTTGTTTTACCCGAAAATTATTCGAACTTGTTCGAAATCAACCCAGAAAATCTGAAAATTGTTTTTTGAAAATTCTAGGCTGCTTTGCCCGTTTATTTGGCGGCGATTATTGGCGGAAATCGCTCGGGCATCTTAGGCCCAGGTCCGCTTTGATAGGACTGGTTGAGCTCAAATTGTTTGAGTTTGATTTGAAATTTTTTTTTCTAGCAATTTCATGTTTTGGGCTTGTGGCTTGCCTCTTGACTCTTGACAATGCCATGGTTTTTTTATTTTATTTCATTTTTTTGAAAATAAAATAAAAGGTTTTATTTATATATTCCAATATTGCAAATTAATTATTAATGTTTCTTAATTTCATGTTCAATTTTAATTGAATTAAAATAATAAAAAGTTCTTTATTACTCTTACATAAAGTTGTTAAGTTGACTAATATTAGGAAAGTTATTAATTCGATTAATGTTTCTAAATAATTCATAACTTAAAGTTGTTAGTTTTTATTATTATGGAAAGGTTTGTTATCTACCCAATAAACGTTAATGAAGTAAATAAATTTTGATTTATAATATGTTGAGAATATATTTCTTACGTGAATGAATATAATATGTTTGATAATATATTGCGAGGATGTCTTTTATAATATGATGATATTATAATTTCCTTAGATTTCATTTCTTCATTAATTGTTAATATGTGAATATTACGCTTTATACTATGTTGATATTACTAAATGCATGAATGTTTAATATAATATGCGTGATATTATATTTGCATGATTGTTAACTGTTGGCCCAAAATAGGATAGAAACGAGTATGCGACGTTATGTATTTTTGTAATGAAAATACGATATGCACTGGTTTTATTTTTGTAATTTGAATTATTTGCTTAGCTATGTTTAAATGGATCAATGATCAAGATGAAGTTCTTTGAAGAATCAACGATGGAGATCCGAGAAATTATCAAGGAGGATTCTTGAAAATTAGATATTCTAGGATTGTGACCATTAGGATCACGTTTAAGTTTATATTTACTTGCTATAGCCGTTTAATTTTATGCTCGCTTAAGTTTATGTGTAGTTATTTTTTGCGATGTGTTCACTTTTCATGTTAACCAACATGATAAACTTAAGTCCCCATAGGTAATATTTGAGCTAATTGCTTTCAAATAACACCTATATATATAGAGCCTTAGAATATGATTAATAGGTTTTGCCAAGCAGGGGGTTGCTCACCATTCCTGTGATAATAGGGTAGGTTTTTGAAACTTACATGCTATGGCCGTTCGTTATCATTTTGTTTTCAGTTTGCAGGTTTTTGGCAAAAACAAGATATAAAAACCACAAAAAGTGGTTTTCACATTTAGTTGTTAGTTTTCATCATCATGTTTCCAACAAGATTGACTAATCTCTGATTTATTATTAGGATATATATCATATGACTTTCAAATAGAAAAAAACCAAAAAAATGAAAATCACAATGATACAGATCGGGCACTTAATGTTTGGTTTAACTCAATTTTGGGTTTTGGAGCAAAGATATAGGATATAAACAATCCATAAGGATAATCCTTGTGATTGTTGCATTTAATGATTATGAAATATAGAAGATAGATGTTAAAACCGCTTTCTTGAACGGGGGCTCTTGAAGGAGGATGTGTATATGACACAACCTCGAGGTTTTGAAGGTCAGCAAATCCGGGGGAGGTATGGAAGCTTAAGAAATCCATTTATGGATTAAAGCAAGCATCAAGAGTTAGAACCTCATATTTGATGAGGGGGTCAAAGCGTTGGTTTTCTCATAAATGAAGAGGAATCTTGTGTCGCAAAGTTGAGTGAAAGCAGTATAACCTTTCTAGTCTTGTATGTGGATAACATATTTCTCATATGAAATGACAAAGTCATGCTTGAGTCGATCAAGGGTTTGCTTAAAAATTGTTTCTTTATAAAATAGCGATAGATCTAAAAGGCTATTGGACTTAGTCAAGAAACTTATAATGATAAGGTTCTTGCTAGGTTCGAGCTGAAAGTGGAGAGAGGTTTCATTCCCATGCAACACGACATATCACTTGGCAAGACTCAGTGTCCTTTGCATCTAATGAGGTCAAGAGAATGAGTAATAATGTTCCCTATGCTTCTGCAATAGGTTCCATTATGTATGCTAAGATTTACACTCGACTAGATGTTGCCTATGCTTTAAGCATATTTAGCAAATACTAGTCTAACCCAGAGAAGCGCACTGGATATTTTAGTAATCGTATTTACCTGCTAGAGAATAAATATCGATTAGTAGGCTAATATGATTGGGCCAATAGTTAAAATAATTAATCCTACAAGGTGACAGTTGGTAACACTGGTTAAAATAGGATTAAAAGCCCAAGTTGGGCCTATAGTTGAAGGGTGATTAATAGGATTAGGATTTTCTCAAGCTAACATAATCCAACGAGAATTAGGGTTTCCTACTTTAAGGATTAGGAGTGGTTATTCCTCCCTATATAATTGATATATGGGTGAAGGAAAAACACACAAGAAGAAAAGTTAAGAGTAACTTTTACTATACAATTGAGAGGAAAAATCCGTCATCTCTACTAGGGTTTTGTACGAAATCCCTTAATAGTAAGAAGGTGAAAGTGTTCATCCTCTTTCGTTCAGCAGACATGGGAGTTTTAATCAATGTTTGTGGAGTGAATGGAGGGACTATAATTGAATTCCTTGATCTCTAAAGGTGTTCAATTCGTTAGTTATACTTTAAAGTAGTTATTCCCGCTTAGCAGTTGAAGTTACGCATCAAAGGTTATTTATCTAAACCTAACAATTGATACATATTAATCTATCCATGTTATATTGTTATAGATGTTAGCAAAGTTAGTTGTTTCCTGAAATTCCCACCTATGAGTTCCACATCAACAACTAGTTATGTATGAAAAGCACAAAGGTTCAATGGTAATAACACCATTGCATAACAAATAATTCTCCTTTATGCAAAAACAGATAGCGATAGAAAAACAAGTGGGATAAAAACAAAGACGAGAATGGAGCGAACGAAAGGAAGAGCTAGTGTGGGAGAGGGAAAACATTAGGAGTCGTTAAAAGATAGAGGAAGATTTTGCGCATATATAAACATCGTCCTTTCCGCAGCACCATTATGATATGTTTGGGAATGGGAATTTCATTTGTAATTCTGGATTTGGCCCAAATGGGGTGTTTGGAAAGTTGTATAATTTAGAAATTGCAATTGGGCCAATTCCATCTACCCCAACTAGCCCAACTTTTTCATTTTCAAATTCCAACTTAGAGCCCGTAATTTACAATTCAAAATTTTCTCAGACATCACGATACGCTACTTGAGCAAAGAAGCTCAAACCCTACCATTAATAAAGCTCGATCTACTCTCTCTCACCATTGATGAAGCTCGATCTACTTCTCTCTCGCCATCGATGAAGCTCGATCGTGTTTTTCACCATTTTCTTATTGTGTTCGTTCTTCTCGTCTTCTTTGATCGTGTTTTTCACCGTTAATGGCGATAATTTCTTCAAAGTTTTGTTTGTTTTTATAATTATTTTTTGATTGATTGCAGTCTGCAGAATTTTTAGTGCAGGTCAATCGAAGCCTAATCTCGCCCGTCACGAGATCCTCTTTCTTTTCGTTTTTTTCGTTTTTTTACTCCTGAAAGTAATTGATTGTTGAACTTGTTTTCCCAAACAGTTATTAGAATATGAAATTCCAAAATTGGAAATTTCGGTATTTGCAAACAAGAAATTTGGATTTGAAATGAATAATTTGAAATTCGAATTTCAATTTGACAATTAGGGTTTAACTATTTTCCTTAGTGTTGTATGATTTAATTAAATGTTAATATACGAGCTTTGCTAATCTGATAAGGCCTTGAGCTGACATCAATAATTACATGAGATTCCTAAGAAATACATTAGATACAATATATATAAATTTGGGAAATACCCCCCTCTCGGTTGGAGCATAATGAGTTCAAAATACCCAACTTGTTAAACAAATTTGAAATTGGTGTTTTGCCAAGGGGCCTTAGTGAAAATATCTGACAGCCGACCCTGAGTAAGGACATGATGAGCGGCGATAAGGTCATCTCTTATCGCATGGCGCACGTAGTGACAATCAACCTCAAATGTGCTTCGTACGCTCATGAAAGGTGGGATTCCCTTCAATGTGACCCCCAGATATACTATCACAATATAGGGGCATAACACGTGGCTGTGTCGAACATTTGAGCTCTCAGCAAGCGCGAAAAACCATTTCAACTCAGAGGTGACATAAGCCATCGAACGATAGTGGCCCGCCGCAGAGAGACAGAAAACCGTATGCTGCTTCTTGATCTCCCAAGAGATAGAGGGAGAGACCAAGAAACACGATCCACAACCAATCAATGAACGACGAGTCAGAGGACAGCTCGTCCAGTCAGAGTCGCACCAACCAGAGAAAAGATAAGTCACAAAGGCAACGCGGGAGGATACCTTGGTCAGGAGACCCTTTTAGATAACGAACCACCCGTAAGACAACCTCCGGTTGCTCCTGTCTGAGCACGCACGGCAACTGAGCTAGAATATGAACACAATAAGCCAGATTGGGACAGAGTGCCAGTAAATAGATGGGGGCGGCCCACCAGACGACGACCATGACTCTGATATCAGATAGTAGAGCACAAGGGGAATGTGAGCAGAGTTTGATTCCACTCGGTCAGAAGGCTAGCAGGCTTAGCACCCATGAGACCAGTTTCCGAGGCGTAGTTGCACAGACATCAGAAAAACCCCGCAGGACTCTGATCAACTTCGATCCCAAGAAAGTACTTCGAAACACCCAAGTCCTTCATTAAAAAGCAATCACCAGGTGTTAGCCCAAAGAGATAGTAGAAGTAGAGTCATTACCAGAAGATGATGAGGTCGTCAGCATAAACAAGGAGAGAAAGCTGAACACGAACCGCGGCGGGGGGTGAATAAAGAATAATCCGAGTAAAACTAGACGAAGCCATAGCCGCAACAAGGGCGGCCCAGGGCGCCCCCCGAACCACCCCGAGGAGCCTGGCGCAGACCATATAGAGACTTTCGTAGCCGACAAACCAAGCCCGATCGCGAAGGAGTGAAGCCATGCGGAGGCTTCGCCGTACTGCTAACTCTTCTGAATCCCCATGCGGGAACGTCTTATGGACGTGCATCTGATGCAGTTCCCAATTCTTAGCAGCAGCAACAGTGAGAAAGGCACGAACGGTGGCCATTTTGGCCATGGGAGCAAAAGTCTCGTTGAAATCAACCTCAGCATCTTGATTCCCAAATACAACCAATCAAGCCTTGAGATGCTCGAGAGAACAATCAAAAATATATTTGACTTTGTACACCCAATTACAACCCAGGCAAATGACCAGACGGAGAGAGCCTCCATATCCCAAGTAGCATTATCCTCCGAGGCACCTATATATTTTTGCATGGCTTCGCGTTAGGGAGGATCCTGTAGCCATAGCAAAAGAACGTGGCTCAACGCCTGCTTGTAGTAATAGCTGCGAGAAAAGGATGGTGTCGCATAGAGAAATTTATCGCAATTCATGAAATGTGCTAAAGGATAAGGATTACCTGATGGGTTGAAGTAGAGGAGGCGACGACGATGAACTAAATTTCCGTGCGGTGGCGGTGACAAAGTCTGAAAGAAGACAGAAGTCCGTTTTTCTCGCATCCACTTCGGCAAAACAACATCAGGCGAAGTAGAAGAATGAGTGGGTTGATCCTGCAAAGTAGGTAAAACTGAGCTACGAAGAAGGAAGGCCCGCACTTTCAGAACCACCCTGAAGAATTAGGTCATTACATCAATTGCTTGACGAGTGGGGTGGGGTCAGGACTTTTTACACAACTGGGCTGGAAAAAGGAAGCCAGGCTCTATGGGCGGCCCACCAGAAACAATGGGATCAAGGCTTTGCTGATCAACAATAGAATCAAGTTCATCAAAGACTAAATCAGTATTGTGAGATGGACTAAAATGCACATCCCCTCACAAGGATGCTTGTACCAAATCAGCATCACCTAAGTCAAATGGGAACTCATTCTCATGAAACCGAACATCTCTCGAAACAAAAATTTCCTTTTTCGAGATCATATAACCCCCGACCTTTCTTACCATTAGATACCCAACAAACACATCGACGACTTCGGGAAGCAAACTTATCCCACCTAGCTCGTTGATTGTGAGCAAAGCACAAACACCCACACACTCGCATAACATCAAAGGATGGAGTTTGTCCTGTAAGAACCTCAGTGGGGTCAAACCATTCAACAAGCCCGAGGGTGTACAATTTATCAAATAAACAGTAGCTATGACACATTCACCCTAAAAACTAGCGGGAAGATTAGCTTGAAACATTAAAGCACCCACTGACATTCAATATATGTTGATGTTTTTGCTCAACGCGACCATTTTGTTGGGGGTTCCCCCACAAGAACTTTGAGAAACAACGCCTTTAGGTGTCCAAATAGTCAGAGAGGCAATTAAATTCAGTCCAATTATCAGTACGCACAATCTTAACAAGTGAATCAACTAGCACCTTTAATCATGGCAAAGAAAGACATAAACGCATTTTCGACCTCCTTTTTATTAGGAAATAAATATACACATACATCATAGGAGTAATAATCCAAGAAAGTCAAGAAATGAAGCATCACAAGAAAAGGGTGCCTTATAGGACCCCCACAAGTCACAATGAATAAGTTCGAAAATGCGAGAAGCTTTATTATCACTATGGGAAAACAATCACGAGTTTGTTTTGCTTGTCGAAAAACAGTACAAGCTTTATTTAATTTTTCCTAACATTTTAGAACTAATAGCGGAACTAAATTGACAACGCGATCTGAAGGATGCCCCAGTCGCCGATACCATAACTCGAACTCATATAAATAAGAGACTGTCACCGCTTGCACCGTTAGAATGCCCTAGTCGACGATACCACCATGTTGCTCACATGCTCCAATCAGGGTCCCCGAATGTAGGTCCTGTATAGCACATAAAGAGGAAGTGAATTTTACGTGACAATTAGATTCATCAACTCATTTGCGATACCGAACTTAAATTACAATTAAGACGTGGAACTATAGAGCATGATGAAGAGTAAGGCCCTATGTTAGAGTCACACGACCCTCCGTGCAGCAACTGCACTAGTACCGTCAGCAAGCCCACCAGACAATCACCAATGGAAGTGACATGAGTGAGACACGTAATGTCGTCTGGTGACATGGTGCAAAGCACCCGTTTTAATAATCCATTTGAGTGCAAAAATAGGTAGCCGTCATCCGGTCACCTTTAGAAGTTTCATTATTTATTAAAGCCATCAAATCTTGTACTTGGGCTAGGCCTAAATCAGCACCAGGAGCCCCCTATTTGATTCGGTCCTGCTGAGTCACTACTTTGTTGATCAGGAAGCACAGCCATGGCCTTCACTGGACCACCACGGCTGCAGAGAAGAGGTGCCGGAGAGAGATGGCGCACAAATATTGCCTGCGTGAGATGAAACCCCACTCGGCTGGGCATTGCGCGGCGACCCACCACCAAATTTCGCCTCCCACCAGCGGTTCCCCGTGCGGTGAAAGCACTTGGACATTTCATGCCCTTTGGGGTTATAATGAGAACAAACCAGCTTGCTTCTGTCAGCTTTAATAGAGCCGCGGACAATCACGGTCCCTGAAACATCTGGGGAGCAATGAATATCGTCCATGGGGACAGCCTTGCCCCGTGCAATTTTAGCATGACCGTTCCTCTTGAACCAGGGTCTGATATATGCAGCTCAGATTTGGTGGAGGGCAAGAGACAATAAATTGGAGTGTACAGTCCCATAGAGGTCTTCATCCCGTCCGATAAGAAATTGGTGAAGCTTTTTCCTCTATCTCGATCAGCGAAACGCTGGCCAGCAATGTTACAAGTGCATTGATGGCATACACAGCCATGAGGAGATTTGAGACGGGTTGAGTCGTCATGAAGCCCCATTAGTTTGTTAAAGTACTCCTCGATGGACACGACACGTTCTTGTTTACAGTTAACAGTAAACGCGCGGGGTTAATTTGTATCATGAAAGGGATGAGCCAGCCCCTTCAATTTCCATACTCTGCCTTAACATGAAACCAACATGGGGTTCACCGGTCTCCAGTCCAAAGGCTTCTTCTTCTCTATAGGTATTGTCATTGTCTCGTCAAGAAATACAAACTTCCGTCAGTCCTGTAGAAAAATGGTGGTCGCTACAACCCAAGCAACGTAATTCTCACCGTTGAGAAGAATATGTGTGATCAAATTTCCGGGTTGATCATTCAAGCAGGGAATAAAGGGAGATGAAGGATGCAATTTATCATGGTAGACATATCGAAGCTATCCACGTTGGTGGAGCTACAGTGGCCGGCGACTTAGAAAAAAACAGCTGTGTTTGAGACTAGGCGAAACTAGGCTCAATCTATGACAAAATAGGGTTTAATTATTTTCCTTGATGTTGTATTACTGAGTAAACGTTAATATACATGCTAATCATAATTAGGCCTTGTGCCCAAAATCAATCACTAATTACATGAGATTCCCACTAAATGTATTAGTGCAATATATATGGCCCAATACAATTCTATAATTTGAAATGAAATCATGGTTCCCGAACACCACCTTAAGCATTTTGTTTTGCTTTTTGAGAAAATATTAGTGTTGGTAGCAGGCATAATAATATTACCTAAACTAAGTCTTAAATTGCTTGGGAATGTGAAAGATAGAATGATGGAGATGAATGTTGAAAGATAAAGGATTAGTCAGCTTCCAATACCACATTCTCTTTCATTTCATAAATTGATAAGATAAGTATTAAAGTGATAGCTTTTGACATCAAGTAACACATTAGCACGAACACGATGATAAGAATAAGTAGAAAGACGAAGGTCTTCTTATAAGGCTTTGTTGTTGGCTTTTCTACTATATTTTTGAATAATGGGGGATACCGATGCTCATGATTATCCCAAAAGGACAACATATGGTATAAATCATAGCTTGTTTTTTGGCAGTGGATCCGAAACAACCAAACTCAATCAAATTAAGGTTAACTATGGTTGTTCATTCAAACAGAGAAACCCTTAACTTATATAATAGGATTTATGTCATGCATTTTAATATTTTGGATGTTTAGGATTATCAATACTCTTTCATAACATCTTTATAACAAGATACAGAAAAATAATTACATTGCAATAAATGAAAAACAATTGAAGTTGGTAGTTAATATCCTCATAAGGGAAGAAGCATCTACTTGAACCGTCATTTACTTTAGATGGGTCATATATAATAATGTGTATAATAATTATATTAGAACGAAGTTATTGAATGTTATAAAAAAGGCATCTAATTACCCCCAAGTTTTGATAAATGCACCTATTGTCCGTGTCGTCAGCTCTGTTAGTTAGTAGGCCCGAAAAGTCAGCTTAACCCATATAATCTTTAATTAACCTAATTAATATATAGATAAAAACTCAATTAACTTTAAACTAGCCTAGTTTACTAACTAACATATCATCTTCTTCCTCCCTACATCCCTACTCCTTCGTTTGCCTATCTCGTCTATATATTTTCAAATCTCAATTTCAACCAACACTGATAACCAAAAATTTAAAAGATTTCCTTTAAAGGAGAGTAAAAAATTAAGCGAATAGTTCTCTTTTCCTAATATAACTCTTTTCATTACAGTGCTACCATCCACGAGCACCTATATAGAGGAGAAAGAGAGAGAGACTAGGAATCTTCACAAACGAAAACCACCATTTGCAATTTTGAGAGTTCTCTTTCCAATTCTACTAGATCTCCCCAATTCAATTGAAGCTCTTCATGAGGAACTAATAGAATATTTTGTTTTGTAAGGTAGGTCTACTACAAGCTTTTAAAACCCCTAAATTCTCTATTCAAACTTCATCTCTCTCCAAGAAGTATGAAACCCGGACTAAAGACAAGGTGCTAGCTCGCTTCCTTCTTTTGAGGAAAAAATCGAATTTACGAATTAATATGTGTTTTGGTCATAAATCAAAATTTACATAATAGAAGGGTGGGTTGGGGTAGATTAGGGAGGAAGAAGAAGGAAGGCTTATAGTAGTAGTGAGAGGGGAGAGAGAACATGAATAGGGTGAAGTGGATGTCGTTGTTCAAGGTTGAAAGAGGAGAAAAAGAGATGGAGTAAGGTGGGGGAAGATGAAGTTGGAAAGAGTAAAAGAAAATCAGACTTAATGACCGCAGATTTAATGGTTGTTAGTCTTTAAGGACATGGCCGTTGGAGAGGGGGTGCAAACAGCTTTCTTGCACAGGGCCTCAAATATATGGCAAGCCAATTTTGTTTTTAAAAAATTAGAAATTGTTGTATTATTTACTTCGCTAGGTTGGAAACTGGAAAAGGCTATTCCAGTTAATATGGAGTATCAAACAATAACTCCCCTAATTCTCCATGCCAGCTATTCAATTCATGTTCAATGGAGTAGTAAAATTTATCTTCCATTTTTACCATCTTAGAAACATGGCTTTTCATCTTCAATTATGTCAGTATAATACCTTCAACTTTTGATCCTCAATTCTGTCAAAATGTTAAATTTCAACTCTTTCCTTCAATTTTCATTTGTTTTCTACTTAATTCTAATAATTCTTCTCCTTTTTAAACAGAAGAATTGCATTTTCCTATCCAAATCATTATGATATAAGTTTAAAATCTTCACAGTATAGATTGTTTTATAAAGTTCATGAACAACTAATTTTCTCTCTTATTTTTAATCAAATAGCATAAAAATTTGATTAAGAAATGAAGTAATTCGGGAAAAAGTTGGAGTTGCATCCGTAGAAGAAAGATGAGGGAGAATCGGTTAAGATGGTTTGGTCGTATAAGGAGATCAGGTCGTACACGGTGAGGAAGAATTGAAAGTGGAGCGTAATCAAATTGTAAGGGGTAGGGGAAGACCTAAGATGACTTGGATGAAGGTAATTGAAAGTGATATGAGGCTAGTTGGGATTGAGGAAAGCATGGCATTGGATAGAACTAGGTGGAGAGGCATTATCCATGTGGAACTGGTGCATTTTAAAACGATTAATGACACCTTATGCAAAATGTATAAAACTAGGGATCAAACATTGGAGCAAAAAGATGCTTACAATCATGATGAGTAGACTCTAATTAGTGAATTAATTATGTGTTATCAAAGTCGTGAATTTTGCATCTATCTTTTAGAGATAGTGTGGTGTAGTGAATGTTGAGTTAGTTCTAGATTTTATTGTTTACTTTTGTAATTGTAAAGATTGCATTAGCATGTTTCATTAGCATAGTTCAATAGGAAAACAATTCACTCGGAAATTAATATTACCTCAAGAGATAAAAATAGGGCTTTCATATCTCTGAAAATGAACCAACTCATCTAGTTAGTTTTGTGAGTGTTTGATTCTATAAACATTTGAATGTTCATAAAAAGTGTCCTTTCAGAATTTGTATCTTAATAGTGATTTGATATTAAGTGAACATATACATCACATTTGACTAGAGTTATCGTTTAATTTGGATTGTTGGAATACTATTTATTACTTCATTGTAGTTTTTAGCTTTATGAACTACATTATTTAGTTTATCTTCATGGACTATTCTTAATTTATTTTTTACGGATTTAATTTGACATTACAAATAAATTTGGCATTGATAAGTTTATTATT